>JANHAO010002154.1:0-29836 GCA_026873985.1 Saraca asoca
CCCATGTAACCTGACAATTTCCTTCACAAACACTTCAGCAATAGTTTTAGCTATGTAGGGGTGTTTCAACAGTATAAAATGGCTGGATTTTGAAAGCCTGTCCACAACCACCAGTACAGTGTCCCAATCCTTCGACTTCGGTAGCCCAGAAACGAAATCCATGGAAATTTCCTCCCACACTTTTCCAGGAATTTCCAGCCGTTGCAGTAGTCCCCCTGGAGTCAAAGCTGAATATTTCTGCTGTTGACAGAGAGAGCAGTCTTTCACAAAATTCTGTATTTGCTTCTTCATCCCTACCCAATATAGGTTTGTAGCTATTCTTTTATAAGTTCGTAGATAACCAGAATGTCCCCCTTGAGGGGGTAGAATGAAATTCCTCCATTAAAGTGGGTATCCGTGGGGATTTTGCTGGTAATACTAATCTGTTTTTATAGTATAGGATTCCCCGAATGAGTGAAAATCCTGGTCTCGAGTCTCGACCCTGGATCACGTAGATCAGTGACAATCTTATTAAGATGTGCATCCTGGTCTATCCCTTGAGTCAACTGCTGCCCCTCTAACCAAGTCGGGAAAGATAATATCATTGTGAATTTTGCCTCCTCAGGAGCCTTGGATAATGCGTCCGCAGCTCCATTGTCTTTCCCGGGCTTATAGAAAATTTCAAATTGGTAGCCCATTAATTTGGCCAACTAGTTTTGTTGGTCTAGAGTTGAAATTCGTTGTTGCAAGAGGAACTTTAAACTCTTCTGGTCCGTAAAAACTCTGAAAGGGCGTCCTAGCAGATATGGCCGCCAATGTTGGATGGCTAGTGCTAGGGCCATAATTTTCCTCTCATATGCTGACTTTGTCATAGTTCTATCAGATAATGCCTTGCTGTAAAACGCTATGGGCCTCTTATTTTGCAATAGGACTGCACCAATTCCCTTCCCCGAGGCACCACATTCAATGTCAAAGACTTTAGAGAAGTTTGGTAGTGTAAGGACAGGTGCTGTAGTAATTTGTTTCTTTAGAGTTTCAAAGGCCTGCATAGCCAATTCTCCCCATTTGAAACTGTCTTTCTTAGTTAGTTCTGTCAAAGGCCTAGCCAATTTCCCATATCCTTGAATAAGTTTCCGGTAGTACCCTGTTAATCCTAAAAACCCTTGGACACCCTTCACGTTTTTAGGAATAGACCAATTTTGAACAGTTGCTACCTTATCCAGATCCATTGTGATCCCATCTCCCAAAACTACATGACCCAAATAAGAGATTGACTGTTGTCCAAATTGACATTTCTTCTGATTCACTACAAAATGGTTCTGTTCCAGAACTGCTAGTACTACAGCCAAGTGATCCAAATGTAATTCCCATGAAGGATTAAAGACAAGTATGTCATCGAAGAATACTAATACCATGCGCCTCAAGTAAGGGGAAAAGATTTCATTCATGGCTACTTCAAACGTTGAGGGAGCATTCATGAGACCAGAAGACATGACCAAGTACTCAGAATGACTCTTATGTGTTTTAAATGTCGTTTTTTCTATGTCAGTTTCCCTCATTCTAATCTGGTGGTATCCAGATTTTAGATCTAACTTTGAAAAATAATGAGAACCATGTAACTCGTCTAAAAGTTCATCTACAACGGGTATAGGAAATTTATCTGATACTGTTACCTTGTTTAGGGCCCGGTAATCAACACACATCCTCTAGTTGGAATCCTTTTTCTTTACTAAAAGGACATGACTTGAATAGACACTCGTACTTTTTTTGATAATCCCCTTTTCTAAGAGCTCCTTAACCTGCCGTTGAATTTCATCCTTGTGAGAATAAGGATAAAGGTAAGGGCGGACACTCATAGGTCCCTGCCCAGGCATTAAGTTGATAGCATGATCATAGGTCCTTGAGCGGGGTAGCCCTTTTGGTTCACTAAACACTGCAGGAAATTTCCCTAAGAGAGAAGCCAGTTCTGCCTTTTGAAGGTCATTTAACTCCTGTTGTGGCTTTCTGATCACCTGCTATCCCTCAGTTCCGTATCTCACTTTGTGCACCCCATGGAGTTCATCTCCTATTACAATTTGGAATGCTGACAGACTTTTACTATTGCTATCTTGAAGTTCAATCTTCTTACCATCCACCTAGAAACTCATGCTCATTGTTTTTCAATTAAACATCACCTCTACCAATGTTCTGAGCCAAGCCACCCCAAGAATGAGGTCCAATCCGCCCATGGCTAACACCCAAGTATCAATAAGACACTCATAATTCCCCATGGAAAATTTTAACTGTGAGTACTTCCCCTCAGTCACAGCCTTGTATCCATCACTCAATCTAATGCTCATCTGTCCCACGGCTTCCTCCATATCAAATCCCAAAGCAGCTACTAATTTAGGGGACACAATTATGTGTTACCCCGCTGTCTATAAGCACCAGAATAGGAACTCCATTCAAAGAACCCTCCACCTTCATTATTTTAAGAGCACCCATTCCTTCTTTTGACACCCTGTTCAGCTCCAATGACCCCTGAGAGATGACTACAGAACATTCCCCTTCGATACACTCAGTCAATTCCTCTGCTTCAGCCACCACAACCTCCCCATTCTCATCCAACATTTAATCTTCACCTAGTAGTACCACTCTTAGCTTCGGGTTGGGGCACTTATGGCCAGTGCTGAATTGTTCTCCACACCTGAAACAAAGACCTTTCCTCTGCCTTTTCTCCCATTCTTTTGCTGTTAAATTGTGAATACCTCGCCTTGGTGGAGTGCCTTGAGGTGCATGATCCCGTTTCTCCCCTCTCTCTCTCTGTTATACACCCCGAAGCTAGCCTCTTCTCTGCTTGAACGTGAAACTCCACCTGTCCTTGCTGAACTGACAGACCAAGGCATGGAGTAAGATGACCTTCGATTCCCCATGCTACGGAATTGTTTGTCCCACACCTTTCTCAGAGCCATTTCCACATTTTTCACCAATCTCATGGCTTGCAGCTGGTTCTCTGGGTTATGGACCCAGCCCAGTTCCGGATATCCTCCTTCAACCTGTTAAGAAAATACCCAACATACTACTGTTCGGGTTGTCTTGGTAGAAGTGAAGCGAGGCACTCAAACTCTGTAATATACTCTTGCACCGTTCCTCTTTGTTTCAAAGCAGCGATTTCTTCATAAGGGTTTGAAATTTCCAACCTACTGAAACGGTCCATCAGTTCTCCCCGAAATTGCCTTCATGTAAGCGTTAGATTCACTTCAGTTAAAATAGTGAACTAGTGGACGGCCTCACCCTCCATGCAGATTTGGGCAAGTGCCAAACGCGACTCCGGCGGGGTTTGTTGTACCCGGAAGAACTGCTCTGCCCTTATCAACCATCCCCGCGGGTCCTGACCATTGAAAGAGGGTAATTCAACCTTGCATGCCATGAGACGGAAATCAGCAACTGCATCCGAGTCATCGGAATCTCCCTCGCCCTGTAGACACTTGTCCAATTTGTTAAGAAGCTGAGAGAATTGGTAGCAGAACTCCGTTTGTTCCTTCTCACCCCTGACCATGGTTTCTTGCATCGTAGCCACCGACTCTACCAGTTGCTCCAGCTTAGATTCCATTGACAGCACCTTCTTGTCAATCCCCGTCACCTTCCCTTCCAAAGTATCCATGTGCGCTTGAACTCTAGAACCCATTGCGTGTCCCCCGATTTGAATCCGGCAGGTCAGACCAGTGATGAACCCTCAGTTCCCAGAACTTGAGGTCCCAAGCCGCAGGCTGTAAGAACGTCCACACTCCTCCCCCACACCATTCTTCCCTTCCCATATTTATTCCGTTGCCTTCCTTACTTAGCATAACGGCCAAGTCTCCTCCTGCCCCTCCACTTGTCCTTCCCTTTCTTTTGTAATAAACCTTCCTCCTGCCCCTCCACATGTCCTTCCCTTTCTTCTGTAGTACAGATTCCAAGGTCTTGGATTATGGCCCTCTTGCTCCCCCGCTTGGCCCAACACGTCTTGGGCTCCATCTGATGATCATAGTGGCATGGGAGCCACTATATATTAGGTTTTTATCAACACCATTAACAAGCTAAGTTTACTGTTTATTTATCAGATGTGGATGTTTGCAATCCCCTACTTTTCCATGCTCTTAATTTATTTTCTAGACAGTTGAAAGTAAATTTGAAACTCACTTTTGTTAATTACCATTACAATGCTGTGCAGGATCGAAAAAGTCCTCAGAACATGTTCAGGCCACTTCTATCAAGTGTGCCGAGTACAACCTTTTATGTTGGGAAAGCAAATTCTGCGCATCGCTCCTTAGTGTCTAGGAACTCTTCAGTCACTACAAGCAGCAATGCTAGCTCTGACCAAGGTGGAAGTTTTGTGCTTGATACTGAAAGGATTGACCATAATCAAGAGGATATGGCAAGTGAAACTGAGAAAGCACCATATCCTGATATTCATGAAGAAGTATTTGCATTTGATAAGATGGATGTGGTAAATGCAAATGTCCATCATGGGATCAATGATGAATCAGTTGATGTCCAGCATATTGAAAGTAGAGTCCCTAAGGTTGATTTTGGTCTGACAGAATCTGAAGATTCTGTTTACCATGGCATCAACACTGAAGTCAATGACAATTCAGAAACTGGTAATTTTGAAATTACAGTGATATGTTCTCGCTGTGGTTACTGTTATGAGGCCATTGATCAAGCGGAGAAGGATATCAGGCTCTGTCCAGAATGCAGCAGGAAAGATATGCTGCTGAGAGTTGTCATCCCTGAGACAACTTTGGCAGTTGCGGAAGACTCTTCAGTGTTTTCTCAGAATAATTCAGCAGACCAAAATCATTTGGCTAAAACAGACCAGCTAATGGTTACACCTGAACTAGCTCAAAATACTGATGTGGGTGACTTGAGGTTTAATCTTGGCAACCAAGATGATGAGGAAAGTAAGACTTCCTGCAGTGAGCTAGTCCAGGATCACTCAGGACAAAATCCCCTTCCAATATCATTGGGGGAGGGTGGTGAGCAGATGCCTGTTAAGCAACTGCAGATGGGCCTATCAAAAGCTAATTCTCACAAGCCTGATAATTATTCTGAAGATCAGCGGTCGTATCCCTGCAATGATCACTCAAATTTGAAAGTGGAGCTTTTGGAAGGCACTGGCATTTCTGTATTGCTGAAGAGGTCGAGCAGCAGAGGGCCTGTAGTTAGGAGCAGGACTTTTACTGCATCATCAACCATATCTTATGATGATCTGTCTCTTGCAAGAGACAGTGTAAACAGTATGAGAGGCTCCACTGGGCTTAGCGGTTATTCAGCCTCATCATCTGCTGATTTTAGCTCAGCAAGACAAATGGAGTCTCGTGTGCAACGGCAGTCTAGTAACAGGAAACTGGATGTAGACCATGGATATGACACAAAGATCAAGTCTCAAAGCATTGGCTCATCTTTCTCTGAAATTTCAAACCATTCTCACCATGGATTAGGTCTTGCAATGCAAGAAACTTCTGGAAATTCTGAATCTGTCATTATAGATGGGATTCCCATAGTTTCACATGAAATGCAGGCTTCAGAAAATATAGCGACTGATGTAATTGATGCTTCTTCTATGGGTTCGGTTGTTGTTGATGAAGATAAACTTGAATATGATGTAACTGGTAGAGTAACTGATGCTTGTAGCGCAGGATTGTTGAGCCAGGCTGTTGGTGTTCAGTCTGATAACAATTCAGTGGCATCATTGTTGGAAGATAAATTTCCAAATAATGGTGATTGTATTTCTTATGAAAATGTTGAAGACTATCCAAAGAATGCAAGGAGTCTCTCGGCCACAGAGGCTTCAGTCATGATTCCGGGGTCATCTTTTGATGGGGAACATGATATACTTACCTCTGGCATTGATGGATTGGATGCTGTTCTGACTGCCAAAAGTTCTACTGTTACTGAATCAGAAGTAGAAAGAGAAAACTGTTGTCAGAATAACCATGGAGTTGGGGATGATGATCTGTCCCTAATATTAAAGAACAGTGTGGATGGCTCTCAGGAATCTTCTGTACCAAATCCTGCAAATGATGATCTTGCAGTTTCTGTTCCAGAGTCTAATTGCTGTGACAACTCCCACGGCATAGGTATGATATACTGCATTGGAATTTGTCTCTGGTGTTGCAAACAATGATGGTAATGGTGGCAATGGCAACCACAACCACTAAATTGATAATGTCAAAGAAAGAGCATTATTAATAAAACTAAGATAAATTTCTAGTCTTCCTCCTTTCTTTTTCAGACATGCACTCGTATATGCTATTATTTGGTTTGTTGCTACATTATTATTAACAGCAAGATAATATGCTCTTGTAGTAAAAAAAAAACATGCAGAGAATTTTTTATTTATTTTCTGCTGTGTTTTGTGATGTAAATTCAGTAATAACATTCCAAGTGATGGAACAGACATGTTGACTTACAAGTTTATCAAATTTTCTTGTATAAAGTTTATGGAACCCGGGATTTTATGGTTGAAGATTAAATCCTTTACTGCAACTCCCTTTTGTCAAGGAGAAGCTCTTCTGTACATTGTGTATCAGTCTTTGTGATCTATTTTATCTGCTAAAGCTTTCCTTGGGGATAGAATTATTGTTGGCTGACAAATTCCCAATGGTTTATTGCAGAGGAATCAACAGTTACAGTGGAGTGTCAAGGTGCAGGCAATACTAGAAGCTTGACTCTTGAAGAGGCAACAGATACAATACTCTTTTGCAGTTCCATTATCCATGATCTTGCATACCAGGCTGCAACGATAGCAATGGAAAAGGAATACTCGGGACCATTGGAAGGTTCTGAACCAACAGTTACCATCGTGGAAAAATCCAATTCTGGTGGAAAGGATCTTCGCAACCGAACTGTTGGCAAGCGCATGTTAAAATCTCAGAAAGTTGTGCAAAGGCGGGTGGAAACTGATGTGAAATTGAAATCCCCTTCTGGCAAGATCGAGAATGATGAAAATGTTGACGAGTATTCCAAATGCAATGCTGGTCTTCCTAACAAGGTAGACAGTATGAAGCCACCAAAGCTTGAATCGAAGTGTAATTGCACTGTAATGTGAGAGTCCATGGTTTGGATTGTGCTTATAATTCCCACCACCAATCTGGCTCTTCCCTTTGGTTTATACAGACGAGAGCTTAGCCAAGAGCTTGCGCGTTTATGGTTTTAGGTTTGAAGGCTGTTTGGGATAACTTACCCTTTGGTTTATGTTGGTTCCAGTATATCTGTAAGAAATGCCACGCTGTGTTTGACATAATTGTAAAGGTTTTTTTTCTTTTAATTTTTATTGTTAGGCCATTAGTTAGAGGCATTTGGAGGGCTGTACACCCTCCAGTTGCTGCATTCTTGCTATTTGATTTCCATCTCAATTAAGGGATCCATCAATGGAAGTGTGGAATATAATTCACCCATTCATATTAGTTAAGATTGTGAAAAGCATAGTGATTTCATTGCAAGTAGTTTCATCTATAACATGAAGATATGATATCTATTACTATTCCCATGCCTCATTCGTTGTTACTTAACACTTTCTAACTTACATTTATATTCGAGTCACCTTCGTCACTTTTGATATTGCTGACCCTTTGGTAGTCAGTATACAGATCGGGTAATCATTTGAAGGATTCGGAAAAATCATATTTTAAGAAACAGTTTGTTTTGAAATTCAATTCCAAATTTTAGTCTCATATCAAATGACATAAGTAATGTGATGCTGTTATGTCTGGCACAAGAGGCCAGTGCTACATTGATTACTTTCGAAAGTTATGGTCTAAAAGAGGAAGTAATTCAGCGAGAGGGGAACACTTGTGGCTGCAGCGCAGGTGAGAGCTTCGCCATCTGCTGTGACTGTGTATGTTTCAGGGTCCACAGTGATATCTGGAAGGGCATCATTGAGCTTCATGTCTAGCTTGGTGAGTTTCCTCACATTGCCCACTGCTTCCACCTTCTTGTTCAGTCCATAAAGAGCCTTGACTCCATTCTCCAACGCTGCCTTGCTCACAAACGCAATGGAGTGAGCACTGCCAGCCTTGCCGAATGCTCCAAACATAGGCCTCATTTTCACCTACACAATTCCATCTTTCTTTAATTCCAAGACAAGAAGAATTTACATTTGATCTGCGGCAATGTAAATTAATTTTATGCTATCATTCACTTGTGTAAACTGTAACATTTTTTTTTACCGTAGGTAAAAATGACATCTTTATATTCATTAACAGCGTAAAAGTTTTACACAGACTAGATCAAATTTAAACTCTATCAGAACTCATGTAAACTTGTCAATACTCAAAGCAAAATCTAATTCATGACCTTTCCAGCAATTCGTAGTCAAATTTTCACAACCTGATTACTTGAGATGTTTATTATGGGATTACATGTAGATTGGCATCAGCATAAAATTGCATTGAGCAAGGTAGCCAATGACTAGAGTATGGTTTCTGAGTATACAGATATACGACAGTATTAAGTATTAAATCACTTGGCTGGATGTACTATTAAAAATTCAAGTCAATGTGGTCACATGGGCAAACTTTACCGGCTCAGGTGTCGGGATGCTTGCATTTGGATCACCCATGTTAGCCCATGCAATGACACCACCTTTGATCACCATTTCTGGTTTTGCGCCAAAAAACGATGGCTTCCATATCACAAGATCAGCCAACTTTCCCACCTGCACAGTTGGGTGTATATAGGGGGAATGAGAATCCGAGACAGTGCTAAATGGGTCAAGTTGATAGTGAGATACAACTCAGAAAACATGATTAGCTTGATTTGAGTTGGAAGAAACTTTTGATAAGCCAGTTTACTCAAACACTATGGGATTCGCTTTTGTATTTTTCTCTTTGGGGAATGCTTCAAAATTGGGAAAGCATTTGCAGCATCATACCTCTACTGAACCAACACATTGTGCAAACCCATTCGCTATGGCTGGATTTATAGTGTACTTTGCAATATATCTTTTGATTCGAAAGTTGTCATTGTCTGAATTGCCAGGTTGAAGTGGTCCTCTTTGTGACTTCATCTTGTTGGCTGTTTGCCAAGTTCTGCATATCACCTAAGGAACAAATGTTCACCAGATCTAGATCTGAGAATCATATAATTATCTTGGCTGACTACAAATTAAAATTATTTTACTAAAAATGACTGAAGACTGAATGAATAATTATGAGAACTTGGCAAGGTGATGTTCACATAGACATTTTCTACATAAAAGAAGAGAGATCTTTAAATCGATGGAAATTCCGTGACACATGCTGACTTGTTGTAGTTTCTAAACCACTTTCAGAATTATAGATGAAGCTGAATTGAGTAAAGAGAAAACCTCCCCAATTCGACCCATAGCCTGTGAATCAGAAGATATAATGCTAATAGCCCCCATATCATGCAAAATATCTTCAGCAGCAATTGTTTCAGCCCTTATTCTTGACTCTGCAAAAGCAACATCTTCTGGAATATCTTTATCAAGGTGATGGCAGACCATCTGTATATCAACAAAGTTTAAATTGAGAACTAATTTTGTTTAGCACAAGCCGCATTATCACTACTATTATTTTCACATACCAGCATGTCAAGATGCTCATCTATAGTATTAGACGTGAAAGGACGTGTGGGATTTGTTGACGAGGGCAGTACATTTTTCACACCACATACTTTGATGATATCTGGAGCATGGCCACCACCTGCACCTTCACTGCCCAATAGTACAAACAGAAAATTCAAGAATCTATGCAGCCAAAAAAAAAAGAAATTACAAAAGTAATGAATGATAAAGTCACGCTATGAAAAATTCTGATCAGTGGCATGATGTTAGTATACAATATAAATCATCTTCCTACACCCCAGAAAGTTCAGGACAAAATGATTATCTGTGACATTCATGCTAGGCCTTTGCTCTGTACAGATTTCTCATTCTGCAACCCTTCCGCTTTGCATATTTCTGGTTAACTTAGGAGGGAGTATGAAATATACACCTGTGATAAGTATGAATTGTTCTTCCTTTGAATGCAGAAATAGTATGTTCCACAAATCCAGATTCATTTAAGGTGTCAGTATGTATATTAACCTGTTAAAGTAGAAATTAGAAAAAATATTTGTTTTAAAAATATAAAAATCAGTATACAAATGAAGATTGTGCCTGTATATCAAATTGTTCTGCAACAGTCAAACAGTTGTCTATTGCAGCCGGTGTAGTTCCCCAGTCCTCATGCAACTTCAGTCCCATAGCTCCAGCTCTGATTATTTCTCGTAGTTCATCAGGCTTGGAACTATTCCCCTGAAGCAACCAATAAATGTTTTAAATGACAGAGGAAAATAGAACTTCTGGATGTTCACCACATAAACTTGGGAAAAAGGAGATTAGTGGACCCATAAAACCAACCAAATGCATGCTTTGCAAACAAAAAGCAATATACATGGAAACGTACTTTGCCAGTAAAACCAAAGTTCAGAGGAAGATCATCTGTTGCTTGGAGCATAAATTTCATATGAAATGGGGCCGGTGTACAAGTTGTTGCACGTGTTCCCTCAGCAGGTCCTGTTCCTCCTCCTACTATAGTTGTGATGCCTACACACAAGGCACAAAAGGACACATTAAACTCAGTTTACCTTACTTGAACCTCATTTCTGCCCCCATTGAAAAAGCAGAAGAGGGAGAAATATGACATAATTTTCTTCTGCAACTAGTGAAATGGAACTTTATTCACAAGAGAAATACCAGTCGGCATCATATAGCAAAACTGAACTACCTATCATGCATGAGCAAACTTCACTGAATATAGAATTCTAACAACCGCACAATCGGCAATCAGAAGACCAGCATAACCAATTGTTTTAAGAATTAGCTTTACAGTTTCAATTATAAGAATTCATTTTTTTTTCAACCCACACAGTAAGTCTAGCTGTTTCATGATAATTTTAAGTCTAAGGATGCAAAAGTCACTGATCTCTGCTCCCTATATGTCAATTACAAGAACAACAACCAAGCCTTATCCCTATACGTTAGCTAAAGAATAAAAAAAATATACTTCCCATGAAATCCTGACAAGCAAATTATTTTTTTTTCCCATTCTTTGTCCTTTGTAATTAAAATTTTGAAAAGAACAGAAGCTTGTCAGCTACTAGATCTGATTTTAATAAACCTAATTTCAAGGTATGTTTACAATCTAGTCAAATTTCATAGGACCAAAATGGAAGTCAGTTTCCAACATAATATGACCACTAAAAGCATGAAGTTCCATTTTTCCCCTTGAAGCAGAACAGAATACGTACATGATCACTAACAGCATGAATTTTTTTTCCCTGTGAAGTAGAATAGAATATGTAAGATAGTCGCAGTGCAAAGCAATAACTATCATAGATCAAGAAGGATGCTCAGGTGAAGCAGTAATCTGATAAAAATCACAGTCCTTAAGACATACAGACAGATAACTTGAGAACAATCAAATAATCAAGCATCTTCCAACTTGGTCATCTACATCCAGTCATTAATCCAGCACATGAGCATGCATTAATATATACATGTTGTTAGTGAATAGGTTAGTTAAAGTGATAAGCCTATGTAGCTTATAATAAATGATAAATCTACCCATTAGAATCCTATTAGGACTCTATCTCTTGTACACATCTTCATTATAAATACATATGTTTGGCTCATTGTAGAGCACAACTTCATAATAATATCTTCTCTATCTCTCACTCTTAACATGGTATCTAGAGCCCTCTAAACCCTAGATATTTTCTCCCTTTCCAACCTAACCGAACTAAACTCATCCTCTCTCTTCCCTTTCTCCTTTCTTCTTTTGATGTCGTGAGTCACAGCAATTTTTATCTAACGACAATTTATTGCATGTTTGGCAATAAGTATCCAATGTCTAGATACAGCATTTGTGGCGGCCGGTAGTCGTTAGTTTTGGCAAAAAAAAATCGGATCTATCTAGAAGCATGTGCACAGAAATTTAGATCTGTCCAGAAGGTTTCGGAGTGCGTGAGGCAGAAACAAAAAGATCTGAGTTGACAAGACAATAAATCAACAAACGGTGGACCTCCTTGGACGATGCGTGCTAGGAGGTCTACGTGCAGCACACGCGCACAGTTTTGAATGGTGCGTGAGGACCACACATAGATCATTCCAGCGGGTGAGAAGCTTTCTGGCGACACGCTTTCTCCTGCAGCCGGCACACCTTCCTATGTGGTTGAATCTTCAGTTTGGAAAGTTCTGCTACAATTTTTCTGTTTTTTTTTCAATTCTGGTGTTGTTTTTTCTGATTTTTTGGTTGCATAATTTGTGATGGCTGACCACAGTTTTGATCAAAGTACAAAAAATGCACCACCTCGGTTTGCACATACTACAACTAGCACTCTTGCACCAGAGTCTAAGCTTACTCAAGGAATAATCATATCTGAAGAGGAATATGCTCGATATCTTTAATTCAAAGCCTCTTAGCAAACATCACCCATCCAGCCCACTACCACTATGGTTCAGACAGGTAATCCTACTACGTGTATCTCCAGTTCCAATACTAGATGGGCTATTGATTCAGGTGCTACTGATCATATGACGGATAATACAGGTATCTTGTCTTCTTTCCACAACTCATCTACCTCCCATGTTACTTTAGCTAATGGGTCTACTGCTTTTGTTGTTGGAAGTAATATAGTCAATGTCGCACCTAATATTTCTTTATCCAATCTTTTATGTCTTCCCAAGTTCCCATTCAATTTACTCTCTGTCAGCCAATTAACATGAATCTATAATTGTGGCGTTTTCTTTTTCCTTAGTTGTTGTGTTTTTTAGGATCTTTGGACGAAAAAGATTTTTGGTAGAGGATATGAATCTAGTGGACTGTATGTGCTTGATGAAAAAGTTCCTCAGTCAATTGCTACATCTATACCCTCACTTTACATCAGTTACATTGTCGCTTGGGTCATCCTTGTTTAGTATCTTTAGGGAAATTATATCCTAGTTTAAAATCTATTTTTACCTTAAATTGTGAGTCATGTCAGTTTGCTAAACAGCATCGTCCGTCTTATATTCCTCGATTCAATAAACGAGTTGCATCCCCTTTTGAGTTAGTACATTCAGATATTTGGGGTTCTTTTTGGTTATTACTATTTTGTTACTTTTGTTGATGACTATTCAAGAGTTACTTATCTTTATTTGATGAAAAATCTATCAGAATTATTTGATATTTTTTGTGCCTTTCATGCCAAAATTAAAAATCAATTCCAAACATCAATATGCAACTTTTGAAGTGATAATGCTAAAGAATACTTTTCAGTAAAATTTTCTTCTTATTTGTCACAGTACGGTATAATTTATCAGTTATCTTGTACAATTACTCCACAATAAAATGGAGTAGCTGAAAGGAAAAATCATCACCTATTGGAGGTAGCTTGTGCTCTCTTGTTTCAAATGAAAGTGCCTAAGGTGTTCTGGGCAGATGCGGTTCCTACAACGTGTTTTCTAATCAATCGTATGCCATCTTCGATTCTTGATGGGTAGGTACCTTATTCTCTTTTGTTTCCTTCTCAAACATTATTTCCTCTCACTCCACGTATTTTTGGATGCACATGTTTTGTTCAAGATCATCTTCCTCAAATTTCTAAGTTATATCCTCGATCTTTGAAATTTGTCTTTCTTGAATATTCTCAAACTCAAGAAGGGTATCGATGTTATTCCCCAATATTAGGTTGTTATATTGTTTCTTCTTATGTTAATTTCTTTGAGTCCACTCCATTTTTTGGATCTTTTGAGTCTTCTTGCTCAGTGTCAAATTCCGAATTTATAGATGATCATTTCCTTATGCATTCCAATCCTCAGGATCCTCAAGTCTCTTCCACTAAAACTTGGACTTCTCCTCCCATTAAGTATGTTTACTCTCGTAAAATGCAGGTACCAGATGCAGTTCGTCCTTCTATCATTACTAAGACATCAAGTAGAGCTCCTGTTACAGACATTCCATCAGCTTCATCTCCCTCGCCAGCTTCTTCCTCACAAGATCCGCTTCCTATGTCCTCTGATCTTGACTTATCTATTGCTCAATGAAAAGGTATTTGTAGTTGCACTCAGAAAGGTACACATAATCACCCTTATCCGATTTCTATCTTTGTGTCTTGTTCATCTTTACCTGTCTTGTCACAATGCTTTATTGCCTTGTTGGATTCTATTACTACTCCTAAGTCAGTTTCAGAGGCACTTTCTCATGATGGGTGGCATGTTGCTATGAAGGAAGAAATGATGGCTCTTGAGGCCAATCAAACTTAGGATGTTGTGCCTTTACTGCGTGGTAAGCAACCCATTAAGTGCAATCCGGTGTTTACTATGAAAGTTAATCCGAATGGTCCAGTTGCTCAGTTGAAAGCTCGCTTAGTGGCAAAGGGGTATGCTCAAACTTATGGTATCAATTATTCTGAAACTTTATCTCTCTTGCTGCCTCTCAAAATTGGGTTCTTCACTAGCTTGATGTAAAAAATGCTTTCCTCCATGGTGATCTACCTGAGGAAGCGTATATTAAGCAACCACCTAATTTTATTACTCAAAGGGAGTATGAAAAGGACAAGGTGTGTAGGTTAAAAAAATATTTGTACAGATTGAAACAATCTCCTCGGGCCTGGTTTGGAAAATTTAGTGATGCAATTATGGAATTTAGGATGCAGAAAAGTGATCATAATAATTTTGTTTTTTATAAACAATCAATTCTGGTTGTATTCTTCTGGCTATCTATGTGGATGATATTGTGATTACTGGCAGTGATAGCTTAGGCATTTCAAAATTGAAGACTTTTCTCCAATCCAAATTCAGACTAAGGACCTAGGAGCACGTCGGTATTTCTTGGGTATTGAGATTGCTCGAAGTAAGCAAGGAATTCTCTTGTCACAAAGAAAATATGTGCTTGATCTTTTAAATGAGATAGGTTTGCTTGGGACCAAACCGTGTGATACCCCTATGATTCTAAATGTTAAGCTTGGATGGGAAGATGGATAACTACTAGAAAACCCAGAATGATATAGACGGTTAGTGGGAAAATTGAACTATCTTACTATCACCAGGCCTAACATTTCTTTCCTAGCTAGTGTAGTAAGCCAGTTCATAAATTCTCCAAGAACCTCTCATTGGGATGTAGTTATTCACATATTAAAATATCTAAAGAAAGCACTTGGGTGTGGAATCTTATGCAAAAATCATGGTCATTGTAGAGTAGAAAGCTTTTCTGATGCAAATTGGGCAGAATTCCTATAGACCGAAGATCTACTTCAAGATAGTGTGTTTGTTAGTGGAAATCTTGTGTCCTGGAAAAGTAAAAAGCAAGTTGTTGTATCTCGACTAAGTGCAGAATCTGAATATCGGGTCATGGCTCATGTTACATCTGAGCTTGTGTGGACTTCTTACCTTTCTCGTCAACTTGGGATTAAGTCCTCTGGAGCTATGTAGTTATGGTGTGATAATCGGGCTGCCACTCATATTGCTACAAATCCAGTTTTTCATGAGTGAACAAAGCATATAGAGGTTGATTGTTATTTTGTTAGGCAGAAACCTCAAGAAGGAATAATCGATCTTCGACATTTCAGAATTGGATATCAACTTGCTAACTTATTTACTGAGGCACTTTCGAAAAAACGGGTTGATGATATTTGTAATAAGTTGGACATGTTTGATATCTATGCTCCGGCTTGAGAGGGAGTGTTAGTGAATAGGTCAGTTAAAGTTTTAAGCCTATGTAGGTTAGGATAAATGATAAGTCTACGTAGGTTAGGATAAATGATAAGTCTAGACGTATTAGAGTCCTATTAGAACTCTATCTCTCGTACACATCTTCATTATAAATACATATGCTTGACTCATTATAGAGCACAGCTTCATAATAATATTTTCTTTATCTCTCTCTCTTAACACATGTAATAAGCACGTGCAGAACAAAAAAAATTCTAGTTATGAAACTCACCACTTGATATTGCTTCATACACTAACTGAGGGCATATAAAATGGACATGACAATCTATGGCCCCTGCTGTTACAATCAACCCTTCTCCAGCTATAACTTCAGTGCTGGCCTACATATGAATGACATCCATACAACTGGTGTCAAGATAATGATTTAAAATTTCAATTCTTTGCTTCTGGTCTCGGAAAGGGAACTTACCCCAATTATCATATTAGGAAATACACCTCTCATGATGTCTGGATTTCCCGCTTTTCCAATTGAGACAATAAGCCCATTTTTAATACCTATATCAGCTTTGATGATTCCACTATAATCAATGATCACAGCATTTGTTATAACAGTATCCAATGAGTCAGCAGATTGATGCCCGCATGACTGACCCATTCCATCTCTTATGACTTTCCCACCTCCAAAAACACATTCATCACCATAGGCGGCAAAATCTTTTTCAATTTCAGCAAACAAGTCAGTGTCACCAAGACGAATTTTGTCACCAGTAGTAGGGCCGTACATGTTGGCATATTCCTCACGAGAAATTACTCTGGTAAAAGAAAAGTCTTCTCCAGTAACACCTTCACTGCAAATTCAAATTTGAGGTGAGGAAATCTCATCTTTTATTAACAAAGGTGAAATGGTCAAGAGGTAACATGTTTATACGACTATAATTTGAATCAAAATTAAGAAACCTTGCATTTGCCTCTTCTAGATGTCCAGAACCTCTTATGCTTACAGTTTCCATGGCTGCACTGTGATTGGAATCATTAACTAGGCCATCAGCAATTCCATTACCTCCTCTAATGACTTTGTTACCTTCAATGCTTACAAGTACAACACTCTTACATTCCCCTGGCTAACAAGAGTAAATAAGTTTCAGCAAACTGCTTATAATGTAAAAAAACTGCACTATTTGAACTACTTATAATGTTAGGCCAACAGCCAGATTAGAAATGATAAAAGCTTAAGCCATGCCAGAAAATAAAAATATGAAAAATTCAAAGAACTAAGATAAAAGTGAGGGGTTCAACCTCGAAGCGTGTAGCAGTCCCTGCAGGTATATTGAGACGCATGCCATATGCTAACCTCCGATCAAATATCAAAGAGGGATTGAGTTCGATAAAGTGATAGTGGCTGCCAACCTGTAAATTTTCTGAACGTTATTAAACACTAGCTTCAATGGAGTTCAGTATAAAACAGAAATTAATTGCTGATTAGCTTCAGTCTACACATGAAAAATTCAAAAGCTTCTCATCATGACATGTATGTACACCAGAAGGCAGACAGATGTCTTCACTTGGAACATGCAAACTCAAAGATACCAGCTGCATAGGTAAAGACAGGTCAACAACAAGTCACATACTTGGATATAAGTCTCTTTTGATAACTTTAAAAGTCATCCAAGTCCTCCAATAATTGATAAGCAGCAATGTAAGGACACCAGGCAAACTGAGTAATACTCATGCATATGAACTTCATTAATCCATAACTATCAGAAAGATAAAGATTAGAGCTTATCAGATTGTATTTAGAAAGGCTGATCAAGCATGTAACTAGAACATACTTTGAGCACTTTCTAAAATGCACAAGAAGAGCCTGACATTTTAATGGGAGAAAAAAGATGCACAAGTTTAATTCAAAATGCTGATGCAGTAGGTGCACCACAACGGCAAATAGCCAAACAACATTATTTTGTGGAAATAGCTTCCAACTGTGGATTCTAAAAGGAACCTGAAAGAGAATTTATTGCAAACACCTGAATTGGCCTGTCTCCAGTATTGACAACTCTGAGAATTACTGCTCTCCTTCCAGGGTTAAGAATCAAATTTCCACTTCCAGCAATTATTTCACCAGGAATTCTATTATCTTCTACCTTGGGAAACTTGTCAACTGCAGGTACTGCAACAGAGTTTCCACCCAACAAGAGAAATGTCAACGTAACAACTCCAAGTTGCAGTTATACAGATTCGTAAGTCAATTCTACCAAATGTTTTCAAACTATATTAAAGCCAGCAGACTGAGAATCTGTACTGACAGCTTTAAATCTTGCTATTTTAAGATATTTTGGGAGGACGTGAGTTTTAAAGGTTAACCTAGAGCAGCATATTAACAGGATTGGTGATTCCAGTATTTAAGTGAAGTAAGTGGTATTATCTCAAAAAACCTAGCAGATCATAATTGTCTTCAACGATTATATATAATGTTCAAATTGGGCCACCAATTCATTATTTTCCAAAACTTCTTGCTGAGATAAGAAGAAAATAGGTTCTTCCTTCCTCTGATAAGACAGTTTAAGGAAAGGCAGATTATGAACCAAAACAGAAAAATTAAAAAAAAAAAAATTGTAAGAAAAGTTATTTATAGGCAAAAGAAAATAAGAGATAGACTTTGGAAAAAGTCATGTCATAAAATTCAAACTGATATTAAGAGAGAACACATATTTCCTCAATTCACGTATGTAGGCAGAATTTGAGTTTCAATATAGCATGCTTACAACAGGAAAGTGCTCAGGATAAATATATGAGAAAAATGTAGCTAGACCTAAAATCAAATGCAGTGGCACACCTGGAAGAAAAGAACCATGTAATGCTAGTTCTAGGTTTCCATTCTCACTAGCAATTGCATCATGAATAGTGACTAACTTAGTCCCATCAGGAAAGGTGGCTTCAACCTGCATTGAAATTTATCAAATAAAATAACAGAAGTGACTTTTAGGTCTATTTTACTTATTTTTCTCTGTTTTACAACAAATTCTGTACTGCATTTTTTATTCTTCTGAATATAGAGCTAAAAACTAAACGAAGTTATCTTAAAAATTATATGAGACCACATACTTGAAGATCCTAATTAGTAATAAATTAAGTGAATCAATGACTTCAGTGAATGAACAAAAAGCCATCTTTCAAAGAGCTTATCTGCAAAATTTAAAGAGGCCAAGTATCAACTAGAGCCGTGAGTAAAATACCTGTACACTATCCAAAAGATGTGGAACTGCTGGAAGAACTTGTCTCCTATTAGAAACGAAGACAAGATTGGATGTTAAAACTAGTTCATCAAGCTTTTTCTACTTTATAATTACTTAACAAGTGACCCGAAGTCTCTTCATCAATAAAAGAGACTACAGTATCATCCAAAAAGGAAAAGCAAAAATAAAGAGATTAAATGATGATGCACCTGAGACATGAAACAGCAAGTATGATAAATTAATAAAATAGCATATGTCATTAGAAGATTATAAATGACAGAATACCTTCCTAAGAGTTGTTTCCCAATGTCCATTAATTCTGCCACTGTCTTTTCACCATCACGAACGAATTCCAAAATCTATAGGGAAATAGAAATAAACACACAAATTAAGTAATCTCCAAGGGGATTTAATTTAAGCTTCGCTTCTGCATGCAACTGAAGTTCAAACATGCCTAAGGTTTTTATTATTATTTTGCTGAAGAAACAAGGTTTTGGAAATTATACAGCAAGCAATCAAAAACTCGTAGAAGCTTAACCTGTGTGGCAATGAGAGCGACGGCTTCGGTGTAATTAAGTCTTAAACCACGAGCAAGACGTTTCTGGGCAAGGTACCCAGCATTGTGCAGGCTTAATTTCTCGACTTCTCTGGGAGTCAGTTTCATCTCTCTGCATTAACAGCCTAAGCAAGGAAGACGAAAGGAAAATTCATTGAAATCATATATATAAGATAAATGAAACCAGAATCAATGACTAAAACTGAAAGGAGTTGAATCTGTGGTACAGATGAAAATATTCAGAATTCGAGTGTCCGACAGATGAATAGTGAAAGAAGTCCAGCCTCAGGGTTCACGGCACTACGAATGAATATATTATTATGAAAAATATACAAGCTTAAAACATGTGCGCTTCCATCTAATCTGCATTTTACTATTTTATTTGGAAATGCTAAAGACAATATAGAACAGTTCCGCATTTTTATAAGAAGCGGACCAGCACCACGCCAAAGTGTTAGGTGCGACGTATCACATTGTCTTTACTTTGAAATCGAAGCCAACAGAGTGGAGAATCTCAACTCATCATATTAAGACGATGGCCTAACCAGCAACCACCATTCTCAACTCAGCTCAGCCGCGACTCTTTTTCAAAGTCTGAAGGTATTGGTGCGTACCGAACAAAACAAAATAACTCAACAGAAACAGGACGTGGATACCCTGAATTTTCCAGAGGAAATGACAGAATAAGACCCCATCTTTCAGCCTGAAATCACAATTTTTTTTTTAACTAAACCCATATTTTTTTATAGAAAAAATGTATCTGCATCTCTGTCCTCGTCAAATCCACATAGACAAGTTTTTATATTCTCCAAGTAAATTATGAACTACCCAATAAATGCGAGTCACAACACTAGTTTTAGAAATCACTTCTTTAAAAGAAGGGGAGGGGGGAGGGAACGGAAAACACATTTATTATTAGGTCATGGATTTTTGTTATCAAATAAAATAGAGTACATAAAAAACACAAATTTTATAATAAAACTTATTAGGTGAGAAGTTCGATCTCTTAGGTGAATCTGTTCGATAGATTTATCCATTTTCTTTTCTAGATTTCCAACTTATCTTTTACCCTCTGGTTTAAATAGTAAAACTAAATTATATCATGAACAGGTTATACAAATTCAACAGATTCATATATTTGCAATTTTTATGAAAATTTTTATAATTTTTATTAAATAAAAATTTTGTTTTCATATAAAAAAAATCTTGGAACTTTTCTATCGCAATTTTGATCAATGAAAATCCTTCATATACTTCTTACACATAAAATTTAATTTTGGTAATGATGTGCTCACCTTAGTTAAACTTGATCATCGTTCACGTTATGGTGATTTTAAAGCAAATGGTGTAACAGAAAACTGCACCAATTCGTGAGTATCGGGTAAATCTTTTTTCTACGAAACTCTCGCCAAAAAAAAAAGTGATGTGAAATAGTCAATTGTGTTATGCATGAAACAATATTCTCAGGAAAGCAAAACCCACATTTTTATTACTGCTAAGAAATAGAACTTTTGAAACTTGGGGAGTGGTTAAAGATTCCCAAGTTTCAGCATCCCTCGTAGTCAGAGACGCTGGGCTGATTCTTCTCTCCTTTTCTTCTTCCTCTTCCCTGTCTTCTTCCCCCACTCAGGTAACAATACAATAATCTATACTACATAACACACATTGACATTATGAAAAACTCTGAAACGTGAGAAAATGCGCATATGCTTCTTCAGCTACTTAAACCAATTTACCTAGGCAGCACCAGCTCAAAGCTTAGTTGAGCCAAAATCTTCCAGGTCTTAGCCAGACACAATTGCTTGAGAATGATGCTAGCATGACACCAGAGCACAACTTGAGTTCCCACAATGCCAAAACTCAAGAATCTCAGCTTACACTGCACTGCATCCTTTCGGCAGGCTTTAACAGCTAACCTGTCCCTCGGACAAAAACAGTCAACCATGCCAAGGTCACCATCTCCTCAGCTGTATATCTACTCATTTCTTGGCTTTACGAGCAATAAATCGTTCTCTAGCAGCTTGGATTTTACTTTCATGGTCATCATGTACACCAGTAACAGCATTATCCTTCTTGGGCAAGTCTGGGAGTTTTCCCTCAGTTTTCTCCTCAACATGACCAATTGCTCCACTGCTTCAGATAAAAAGATTAAAATCAACAATAATCAAAGAAAAAAAAAATCAATACCAACCACATGCAACATCATATTAGGATCAAAGTTTTGCGTCCTTCCAAAGACATCGCAATGAAAAGAAACAAACTTGCCTTAATTTGTGGACATCTAGTGTCCTAAGCTTGTTAATAATAGGTAAAACCCATCTCATCTCAACAGAACACACATTTCTCATGAATGGCCGTGGAGTTGCAATTAGCTCATGATACACAACATAGTCTGGGAACTTTCCCAGTTCATCTGGTTTCAGTACAGAGGATGGATGCACCTGAAATAAAGGGGCATGTTATTCATTTAGTCAAAAACAAAAATAAACGGCCTACAATTCTTATTTTTTTTTTTTTTGGAGGGAGGGGGGGGGGGGGTTCTTGCCACTTAAATACAAATGCCAACAAGAGAATGGGGACAATCATTTGAAGGAGAAATATTTTCGATGCAAAGTGAAATAATGACAATGTTGACCTGTAAGTCACCGATTAACTCAACCGTTTAATGTGATTACCTGGACCACTTGGGCTTTAAAACCCAGAGTTCGATAACCATTGTGAAGCAATTTTCTTTCAGCCAGCTGATTTGCATAGCCCACACACAAAGCCTTCCTCAAATTTCGATAACCTTGCCGGAACTCTTCTTGTCCTTTTGCCCGTACATCCAGTTTTCCTGTTTCAATCGACCAGGAAAGTGAGGTGTCTCGTAATCCTAGAGGTATTGAAACATGGATGGCCAGGCAGCGGAGCAATAAGAGCATTACATATCCCTATGCCCCATTAGATTTCAAGGGTCAACTAGTACTTCACACCTTTTAAATTAATAAATTTAACTTTCTCAATAATATGGGATACAAACCCTTTGCTATTTTCTGCATTATCTGACATAACTGTTTACGAACATCTTTGACAAACAACATCCCTCGCACCTGCAATCAGTAAATTTAGGTATAATCACATAAATTATGCATTAACCAAACAATACAACGTCAAATCATTAATATCTCTTGTTTTTTTGGTATGACTCTCTTCTATGAACTACTACATCAAGGTGTATGTTCAATGAGATGAAAATGCTAGTATGCACTGTGATCAAGTAGTCACAGAAGCTATATCATCCAGCTACTAGAAAGAGTTTTTTAAACATAAGCTACTACTATCTGAATTAAATGTGTTAAATATGAAATATGCCAGAAGGATAGCACCAGCCTTCATTACATAGTTTAGTTGGTATTGGTCCTAAAATCTACACTGAAATAAATAAAGGCACCTGCAAGTCATTGTCTTTGCACCAACAGATATCATAGTCAGTCTGGTCCCAACACTCATAGATCTGCAGCAATTGAATATGATCACCCAAGCCAGAACCATCAGGAAGGTTCGACATTGCATGTTTCCTCTTCTTCTCAATCTGGCTCCTAGAAAAAGCAAAACTATAACAGCTCAATGATGCAGCCCTGACCAATGCGTAAATGTAGTCAAGACACCATAAGGTCTACTTTATAACATTCCCTAGCATTACAAGTAACAAGTATGCAATCTGTGCCTCACTTTCTAAGCAGAGTTAATAGCATCACTTAAAACAAAAATTATATCATATTAACTTCAGATGAGTGTACCTCCGCCCCGGTAACAATGTAGTTTCAGCTGATAACATGGCGGCAACTGTCAAAGCCTGGGATATGCAACCATAATTATTTGCTTCCATTAAGGTTCTTGATAAAGAAGGCTCTAGTGGAAGCTCTGCATGAAACCACCAAAGGAAAAAAAAGAAAAAAAAAAAAAAACTGTCAAACCTGAGAAATACTCATGCATATACATCATATTAGGAATACAACACACTGAGCATAATTTATATTGTCAGGGGTTGGTGTAACACACCTCTTTAACAACACCAATTATAATAGACACTATCCGCAAAAGGAAAGTATACTCACTAAGGCCCTATTACGATAGTAGCAATAATAATATTGTCTAAGAGTGCAAGAATTTTTCATACAAATACTTCAAGATTCATTACTAACATGTAAAGACAATCTAGTACCAGCCATTTTTCGTCCAATGCTTGTTATTGTACCATTTTCGTCTATAGCATCAATCAGATATAACTGCTTCAGTGCATCTTGTAAAGACTCAGCTGCAGAAAACCCATTTATTAACCGCCAAATCAAAGCTGAGTAAAAACACTATATTACTAATCAAGAACCAATAATATATTAAAAAAAAGAAAAAAAAGCAAAGGTGAGTGCACAGACCATCCGATGCACATGTGATGCCTAGAAGTTGGAGATGACAAGGGAAAAATATGAAGTCCAGCTAGAATTTGAAATTGTAGCAGAAAAATATATGAAGCAAGTAAATGAAACTTAAGGTAAGACCCCTTCTTACATAATGGAGGATCAAGAAAGTCGAATTTGAGAATGTCAATATCTGGAAGGTCCAATGACTTCAAGTAAAGAACAGTTCCAGCCAGAGAAGATCGCTGTATTTCAGGAACTGTGACGTCCAAGAATTCATTATGATAAACTCTGGAAGGATATAGACGGTAGCACTTCCCTGGACGTGTTCGTCCGGCCCGTCCTGCACGCTGATTAGCTTGTACTCTGCAAAGTCAGAAAGTTATTTAAACCGTCTTAAAGCTTTATTTATCATTCTCATTTTGATTTCAAGTATCATGAGTTCCCAACAATGATTAACAAGAAATAATACTTCTAATCAACAAATGGGATTGCATTTTTCTGCTATACATATATATGGTAAGTTGCTCGCAGTAAAATGACTTGATCTATGTATGGTATGAACCACTAAACAGAAAAAAGAATAAAACTATTAATTGCTTACTTGCTAATTTGAACAACATCAAGAGAATACATGCCAGTTGATGGATTGTACTGCCTTTGCTTTACATACCCAGAATCAATAACATACCTAAAATTCATGAAAACATTGAAAGAAACCATGTATAGACAATTCAATGTACTTTATTCAAGTAAAGAGAAAAAAAAGTGTTAAAACACAAGAAGAACCAAACAAACTTTTGTACACCCTCTAAACCACAAAAAAGCCAAGTCAGATCACATGATGAGTATGTTTATTTCCTTCCA
Source organism: Saraca asoca (assembly GCA_026873985.1). Lineage (NCBI taxonomy): Eukaryota > Viridiplantae > Streptophyta > Magnoliopsida > Fabales > Fabaceae > Saraca > Saraca asoca. The sequence goes on from JANHAO010002154.1 coordinate 24,709, forward strand.
GGCCCCCACAACATAATTTTTTGCCAAATTTTCATAATTTCTCACTTTCTACCCATTATTTATCCCAGAAGATAATATCTCAACTAGTTTTCATAATTAAACTGTTAGTATCATGGATAAAATTTACATTTCTTAAAACATATTCAAGAATATATTATCCACATTATCCTGTTCCAGTAAATTTTTAAGTCAAAAACATATAAATAGAATGCATTTCCACCTACAGTCATGTAACTCATGGCAACATTATTCCATAAGGGCAAACACTAACAACTTTAGTCAGCATTGGTTCAACACCTCCAGGATGCTTTATCAGTAATATTCAAACCATGTCCCCAGCAAATTATGATTTACACCACCAAATCAGAGTGTCAGCACCTATACAGGAAATAGATCATACGGAACTTCCAAACATTACCGCAATCTCCACAGAACTACAGAAATATCAAAGCATAATATTGCTATAGACTACAGTAAGTCACTAAATAAACAATAATCATATAGTTTATCTTGATGATGGTACACAGATAGTGGTCTCAGCAAACATATCTTAAATGAAATGATGATCGTTAAAGAATAATATATATCCAAGTATCAGTGTCCTTACACAACACCATCAACAGTCAAAGAAGTTTCAGCAATATTTGTTGCGACAATAATCCGCCTGCAATTTGGAGGCGGAGGACTAAACACGCGCACCTGTAGGATCATACTAGGCATGTGTCAGCTTCAAAAGCACTTTAAAAGACTAATAACACAACAGTAAATTACTATATATCAAATGACATTTTATATTTCAAAAAGAAGATATGCTTTCAACCTTAAATTGAAAGCTAAGAAAATATAACTGAAATTGTGCATCTTCCAAATTATTCTAACAATGATGTCCCTTCATGTATGGAATTTCATAATGTGAATTCTGAAGCAAAAAAATTGAATTTAGAGTGAATATGGCATCACATGCCATTAGTCCCATTTCAAGAACATTTGTCAATTAGAAAGATTATACAAAGATGAAAACCTACTTGCCTGCAATTCAGGTGGTAAAGAACCATGAAGGGGAAGGATTATAGCATCCATGCAAGAACCTTCCTCAAGGGCCTGAACCTTCTCTTCCAACTTGAATACCAACTTCTCTATATCATCCTGAGCAAGGGTCATTAACTTGTTCAATTGATACATCATGTAGAAAACTAAAGGTTAATCTTTAATTATCTAAAGTAGGTTTACAACAAAAATGTTCACCTGTCCAGTCATAAATATTAAAACATCGCCTTCAGGTTCACGAACATGTAGATCTGTTAATCAATACCTCATTAACTATGGCAAGTTAAAAAATTAAGGAAATAATACAACTTAAATAGAACGCATACATGTCAGATTGAAAGAACCTGACAGTTTCTCCTGACTTTCTACTTGATGATAAGGACATAATGGCATACTATAAAATTTGGAGACTACCGAACCATTCAATCAAGAATGGAGCTGAAAGAAGTGAATGTAGTTTTTACACCCACTTGAACAGGTATATTACACAAAGTATCCACCTTTTTTATACATGCAGGATAAATCACTAAATCCAGGTATCTTAGCGTGCAGAAAAAGATAAAAATCTCATGGCATACCAAGAGCTGTTTTAAGAGAAGACTCGAGATAGCTTGAAGGACGCTCTTTGCTGTATAATATCTCTACAGGGTATAACTTTCCTGGAATAGTCAATATGGGACAGTCTGAGAAGAACTTTGATACTTTATTGCCCTCGAGAGTTGCTGACGTGATCAAAACTTTCAAGTTGGATGCACGAAACTTAACCAAGCGTTTCATCAGCCCAAGCAATATATCCCTGATACGGACATTCCAATTAAAATTGCATAAACAAATTGTAGTAACTTGAAACCAGTATAAAGACCATTTGAGAGCCCAATATAATATTGCGCAGAAAACTAAGAAAGCAGCAATAATAGAGAACTCTTTATCATGTTTCTTACGTGTTAAGACTCCTTTCATGAGCCTCATCCAATATAATCACAGAATATTGATTTAGCTCAGGATTAGAGAGACTTTCACGAAGGAGAACTCCATCAGTAAGGTACCTAGGCAGATCAAAACCATACAATTAGACACCAACAGAAAACAAGTGTAATATTGAGCTGAAATATCACCAGAGGCCTAGATGGCATACTTTATAAGTGTGCTCTCTGAAGTCCTATCTTCAAACCGGATGGAATATCCGACTTCCTCCCCAAGTGGAACACCAAGCTCGTGAGCAACTCGTCTACAGACATAAAATGAAAATGTAATAAGGAAAAAATTATGGTGTAAGACTCATTTCCTACATAGTTAAATTTTCCAGAGAATCTCTGGGTCGTGACAAATATGCATGCGGGTTTTCTATTTCATGGTTCTGTCACTTTGCGAAGTCGGGTAGCATAAATGTGAGCTGAGCATCATAATTTTTTGCTCCCTAAACTTGCACTGAGTTTGTCTAGACATCTTTCATTGAAAAGGAGCCACATTTAGCTTGCTTTTTAAGTTTTGACTACAGTCGTTATTTCAACCTTCAGAAATTTTAAATTAACAACAGACCCAGCACCATAAGAAACAGTAGAAGGGAGGCTCAAGTATAAGAATAATTAACCTTGCAACGGAGACTGCGGCGACTCGTCGAGGTTGAGTGACGCCGATAATTCCAGATTTGGTGTAACCTCGACGGTGAAGAATTTGCGAGAGTTGAGTACTCTTTCCGGAACCAGTCTCGCTGATGATTACCGCGACAGAATTTTGTTCCACAGTTTCTATAATTTTTTCTTCGTATTGGAGGATCGGGAGGCTAGCCATGGCCGATAGAAAGCTCAGCTCCCAATAGGCAAGCGCAGAAATTAAACCACGGGGACGAGGTGAGTGATACCAGTGTTAGATTTCCATTTTTCAGTTTGGTATTTGGTAGTGGAAAAAAAAATTAAAAACGCAAAGGAAATGGCAGCTTCTCACGGGTATAGCTCCCTGAATTTAACATTTTTGAAGATATGAATCTATGTGATTTTTGGGGTGTGGTTCTCAGGAATAGGATGGTATCATGTTTTCACAATATTATTAACATGCGATTAATCTGTATATTTGTAAGAATTTTATCAAATTTTAAAAATGTTCTCATTAAAAAACTATTTGATCACGAAATATGGATGGTTGTCAGAACATCATCAATAATAGTAAACGTGGAAAAGTTGATTTAAGGATAATATGTGATGATTATTTAGGAGGATAAAGATAGTGAATAAAATAAAACATTTTATGTAATTGTTGACGGTGAAGTCTGATTCGTACGGAGGATCCAAACTTCAATTAACAGGGATTCTCACGGGATCTCAAGGTTACATCTAGTTTAGAGATGATGAAAATAGCAGAATAAGACGAGATAAAGGGAAGAGTATAGGAAAGACACAGGATTTAACGTGATTCAACCAAATTCGGGGCGATACCGGACCCTACGTTCACGAGGAATGTGATATATTGGTCAGATTACAATTTGGCTTGCTCTCTGCTTTGACAGAGTTTCTGCACATAGAAATGAGTCTCCCTCTTCCTTCTAACAAGGTCTTCCTATTTATAGAAGGAGGAGGGTACATGCATTAATTACAAGTTACAGTTATGTTACATCAAGCTATAAATGGAAAAGACAGAAAAAGACTACAATTCGGCTATTGCAGAATGTAGCCTGTGGAGGTGGGGCCCTCCTATTGGCCGTAGACTTGAGCTTATAGTCATTGTTTGGAGCTATCTCCGTTATACTGGACATCCAGCACCTCTGCGCTGGGGTTCCTGACTCGGGACAACTGTGAGGTGTTGCAGAGGTGAGCTTAATACAGCTGTAAAAGATCAGCGAGCTCTAGTAAGAAGGTTGGTCGTTCTCATGACTATCTCGAAGGGTTGCTATCCAACGAGGTGTAGCTCGCTTCGACAAAGTTCGCTAGTGAGGAGCCCGCTGGGGAGAAGCTCGTTGGGGAATTTGATGACTTCTGTCTTCTAGCGAGCCCAAGTCCATTATGCTTCCTTCTTGATCGATTTTCGTGTACAACAGTAATTAAAATATTTTCATGTTTTGAAGTTCATTTCTCTGCAAGAGAAAAATGTTGGACTAAAATTATTTCTAAAACATTAATAATTGTGAATCAAGTATGAAAGTGTTATATTCTTTAAAAAGGTTGCTGAATGCAAAAAATCTCACAATTGGAACCTTCCCTTAAATAAATGTAATTTATAATCGCATAGCTTCCATTATTGTGTAGCCTATTTTTATGGTTTTTTTTTCCTTTCATGTGTTTATTTTTAATGTTAGAATAATGTTTTCATGTGTACTATTTTTTGCTAGATTTTTTGTTTGTAAGTTCAATTAAAACTTAATTTTTGAGTAAGAAAATTTTTAAGCTTTTTTGCATATTTTTATTCTCTAAGAGTGCTCTCACGATTAATGAATTGGGTGGTCATTACACCAAAATTATTCTTAAAAAGACCACAAAAATACTAAATTATTTTCTTGGCAAAAAAATATTTAAAGAAGTAATAAGTAGATTTTTTTCTAAATAATCATGGAAGAGAATTGTTTTTTTTTTCTTCAAGATTGTGTCAATCAATTATTTTTCCTTTCTAAATTAAATTATTTTTATAAAATTTGAAATATATTTATTGTAACTATCATGATTATATATTATATATTAATAATAAGAAAGTTTGAATCTAATGTTTTAATAAATTATTTATAATTCTCACCCTTAGTTCACATTAAAAAATTTCTAGATTTTTTTTTCTTATGTCTTAAGGTCAATGCTATCTTCATGCAATAAAATAAATTGATATTAATTATGCACAAATTCAAGGAAAAACAAAAAAAAAATCATAATAAATCGAGTTATGTTTTAGTTTGATTATATGATTTATACTACTAAGGACACATCTCTAGAAACCTCCATGGGTATTCTCTATGCTTCCTCTAAAGAGTGGACTTAGCTTTTTCGCCAAAAATGGCTTCTCTTGTCACTAATCTGATACCTGATAAGTAGAAAATGTACCTATAAAAATACTTGATTTTATCTCTTAATTAGTCATTAACTTGTAGTTTTTGTCTATCTTT
>JANHAO010002155.1:0-29804 GCA_026873985.1 Saraca asoca
CTGATATTAAGGTGGGAAGCAAAGCAAAGTAAGCTCTTTGATTTGCTTGGGTTATAAATGTTTGTGGTTTGTTGCTTCAAAATGAATCAAGTGAAGAGGCCTATTTATACTACTCAAAGCAAGTAGAGTGGTACTTTACCTGACTTTTTGATATAATGTGGAGCCACAACTACATGTATTTGTTTAGTGGGTTGCTATGATGCTGCCAAAGGAACATACTATTGGAAACTATACTCCTCTTAGGGTAAAGTTTGTGTGCCAGAGGAGGTCTAAAGGGCACATCTTGTGCCTACTAAAGAGTGTGATACCTTGGGGTTGGAGGGCCTACTCCCACCCACCCCAACTCCCTCCCCACTTGTAAGACTAACGAAAAAAAAATTGGGATAAGTTTGTGGACCCTAATAGTCCAATGCAGCAATAGCTGGCTTTGATTAGAACTATCAATTATATCGCAATCATAGTTTTAATTTTACAAAAAATATATATATATAATTTATTTTGATGTAGCATAAGTTAAATTTATTTTATTTATTTGTGATTCAATAGGTTAAAATTTACCTATTTGTATGTCTTTATTAGCACTTTAGTTACTATTTTTTCGTAAAAAAAAATCAAATTTATATGTTTTTATCATGTGATTTTTTTCCTTGATAAAGTCAAAAAATTTAGGTGTTAAAATTGTATAAATAGTAGATTGAACATATCTTTAAATTTTAATTATATATGACTCAAAATATCATTTCACTGATAAATCCCATTCATCATAATTTTACTTGATCATTTTAATTTTATGATTTTAATCAGTAAAGAAGAAAAATCATGTAATAAAATATGTAAATTTTATTTATTTTTATAAAAATTACTTTAAATAAATAAATTTTTAATTAAATTTAAATTATAAATAAACAAAATAAAATCAAGCCTTATTAGAAACGAATAAACTGTAGGTCAAGACAAGAAAAAAGGAAAACAGAAACAAAAGCAAACGAAAAGAAAAACACAAGACATGGTAGAATTCCACACTCTTTCGGTTATGCTAATTCTTTTCACATTTGACCGAATTATACATACATATTAGGAATAACTCCTTTGCAATGTTGGATTTGAACTTGTACAACTTGCTTCAGAGTGCCTCGTCACAGGAAGCAAAGGCACTAGGTTCTTTGGCATCACTCCAGGCAATAACTATATTTTGAGTCAAGAATATTTCTTAATTACTGGCTAGAAATGCAATATCTAGTCGTGTATCTATGATTATAATGATATGCATTTTTGTCTCTTTAATTTATTTAATCAGTAGTATTTTTTTCTTTGTTTGATTCACTTTTTTTTTAGTTTGATTATCGTTACTCCTAATGAATTCTTAAAAAAATATAAATCAAATATTAAAACAAACACATATAAACAGTATTATTGTTATATTTAATTATTCTTTTATTTTTTATAATTTTACTTAATTTTTAATTTTGTATTTACAATACTTTAAAAAATTTTAATTAAATTCTTATATTTATTTCTAATTAAATATTTTTTATCATTTTTAATTAAATTTTATTGGTAATCAACATATATAAACCACAATTTTAAATGATTCATGGATTAAGAGCCACGAGACTCATCATTTTCGTATAAAATAGAATAACTACGTAAAATATCTTTTTTTTCCTCTACATTATTTGCTAGTTAAAGTATAAATATCAATGCTTTAGAAGCTTTACATTAATAATTGTTAACCTATACCAATAAAATGATATCTACCTATGTCAATTACTAACAGAATTTCACAGAAAAGCAATGAAAGGTATCAAATTCAAAATAAAAAATAAATACAAAGATCCAACCATTACAAAAATGGAGCACGATTTTTGATAGAAAAATCTACTGGGAATTATTGTTTTCCATCAAAAATGGTTGTCAGCGAAACTATGGTCAAAAAAAATTTTTGGACAGATATTGAGGCTACATTTTTTTCATATATATTCTTTCCTTTTATCTGATAGAAAGCGATCGTAAATTAGTTGGTAAAATCATTAGTCATTTTGTCAAAAAAATCTATTTAAAAAGTGTTGAAAATCCATTAGAAAAGTCTCAAAAAATTGTTGAAAATTAGTTGGAAAAAAGATAAGTTTTTAAAAATTTATTTGATATTATATTTTTAATTTTTTTATTAAAATAATTTTGATTAGTTTAAAAAATAATTTTAATATTTTAATTCTAATTTCTAAAAATTAATTTTTAATTTATAATAAAATATGAAAATACAACGCACATGAATATGTATAAATATATAAAATTAGTAAAATAATTCATAAATTATATGATTCAAATCAAAGATGTATAAAACATATTATTCAGGTAAAAGTATAAAATTATAATCACAACCCAAGATCATTGAAGAAGAATCGATCATTAGTCTCTAGATCTTGGGTAGTGTCTTGCTATTACAACTGTCTAAAACCCCTAGCTGGTGTTGCTAGAACTTTCAGTTGTAGGTGTGGCTGGGGTAGTGGTGGATACATGTAGGCAGGGAGCCAGTGGTAGTATGAGTGAAAATGAGGTGGAGGTTGACTATACTATTGCTTTTAAGTTTGCATAAGGTGCTTTGTCCGATCAAAAATCACTTGTATATATTGTTACATCTCAGTTATAGTGCCCATGAGTTAGCCTAGCATAGCATATGATGTGCTCTAGGTGTGAGATGCAATAGTAGATACAGCCATCCCCAAGGTAGCCTCTAACCCCAACCCATAGATTCGTCCCTTCTTGCTCTTGTTGATGGTGTCCACCTATAAATTATGATTAAATGGCCCTATCACTTCACCAACTGTATCCCTAAATCCCTCAATACCTTTCTATGCTTGAGTATGTGCCATGTCCTCTTTTTTTTAGTTGAAATTCTTGTATGAATTAAACAATTAATTACTTGTAATATTTTTACTACTAAGTATATAATCCATTAATAACAAAAATACATGCTAAGAAAAGTTGCTTACATAGGGCTATGCAGCTCGAGGTGAGGTCCATTGGCTGTCCTTCTAGGTGTGGATACAATGGAACAAGCTATCTATAAGTGGCTTAACCCCAGTCTCATGTATCTGCGCAGCATGAAAATTTCTGTGGACATTATAGATTGTGGTATAAATGTAACTACTATGATGTAAATGACATAAATAGCATTAAGTTACAATAATGTTACCATGCGTAGTTAATGATCTAATATAAGGATGGATCCTCCTATGTGCAGAGAGGAACCCTGTCCAGCTATATTCAAGGCTATATTCCTCTTATTTTGCTCAGACTTGGTCTTGAATTTAAGATCCTCCCAATACTTGAGAATATCTTCCCACTTCTTGTCCTTAATCCAATTAGGTTGAGCGAGCCTCTTCTTTCGCACTTCACCTATGACATCTTTCATGTTGTTGAAACCATTATAATTAAAATTCTTCCACTTTTCCTTCTTGGAAGAAGGGTTTTACTTTCAATGCTTCTACAATTAAAAAATAAGGAAAATACCAAATAGTTAATGAATAGTTTAAAAAAATAAATTTAAATTATTAACAAAGTATTGAAATTTTATCCCAAACTCCACCTATGACATCCTATGGGTGGGCTCTAGAATGCTCTTTCATGTAGAACCTGATTAAGCAATAAAAGTAAACATGGTTAAGGAATTAGAAAATAAATTGTAAATGTAAAAAATAAAATTAATGATCAACTAATAAAAATAAACATAGTTAACAAATTAAAAAAATAGATTAGAAATGTTAAAATAAAGTTCATAATAAAAAAATGCATACCCCATCCTATACAGCATAATAGTCTCCTTAAGACTAAGTATAGGTACGCTTGGGAGTTGAAGCTATCTAGAAGCAGATGTTTCTTCTAAATATGGAAATGCTATCTATGAAGGTGTTTCAACTATCTCTAGGGACAATCCTACTACTACTACAACTACATCTATGTCGACGCCTATGCTGGTGGCTCAATCTGGATAGATATAGGTCAAGGTGTGGGTATGAAAGTGTAGCTAAGATGAACTATAGCTAGGGGGCTCTAGCTGGCAATTACAAGTGAACTACTACCAGGGGAATCGCGGACAAGAATCTTATCCTTGTGAAATAAGAATAAATTAATTTAGCACTCATATATACATGTAACAAATTAACATGTTGCACATTGAATGATAGTATCATTCATCAAATTCCTTCTCTGTATCTTTTTCATCATTATCTTCATCCTTGTCAACATTGCCCTCTCATTTAACATCTATTAGCCCATCCACCTCCTTGTATCCACTATCTTTATCATGCAAGTTAACAATTGAATCGCCTCCTAGAACTAACTAAAGTGCATTTGACATACTTGGCAAAGCTTAGTTTTACTATGTGGTTATCCTTAACCATTCCGCAAGGCTTAGTTTTATTACAACCCACCAACCTTACTTATCTTTCTTTGTTCGTGGATATGGTGCAAAATACACTTATGCTGCTTGGTGTGCAACTATAAAGGGATCATACTTGGCATATCATCTTGTATGTTTGATTTCAATTGTGCTATATTGGGTTGCATTCTCATACCATGGGTTAACACGAGATTAAACCACTCACAATGGAAAAGTACCACCCTTTTGATTAGCAATTTTGGATACTTAAGTTGTATAATCTTTTTAAGAATGACATAGAAGTCATCTTCCCTTGTTGTAACATCCCTATTCCTTTCACACATACTCCATTGTTAGTTTTTTTTCCCTTAACTCTATTGGTGTATGTGGAACTTATAACATTGATAAAATACATTGGAAATGTTTTGGTTGCCTTTAGAAGACCCCAAGCTAAATCCAACAGATATTGGTTGACCATACCATTGGAGGGATTGTGAACCTAAGAATAACACAATTTCATATTAAAATTTCATCATACATCTATAACAATGTCACATAGGAAAAGTAATTATTAGTTATACTTACAAAAGAGTAAAACCCGAAAGTAAACTGAGCATTGATTATTGCTTTGATGTCTTCATCTTGCATATATGAATAACAATTTAGGAAATTAGTATTCTACAATTAATGAAATCAATGTTGAAGATATGAAATGATTTATTAAGGTAGCTATATAGATACTTACCCTTTAAATGACTCCACTTCTTCACAATTTAAAAACAAATGTATTATAGCTGATTTCAATTCTTGGTCATCTTAATATCACTTTTGGTAAAACCTAACAAAGCATCCTAGAAGATTAAGGATGGAAAGAATAGGCTGTAAGGTTGCATCGTCACCCTAGTTATCATTCCTACCAACTCATGTGTTTTGACATTACACATCAGGGCCAAAATCATTCTGACAAAACTGAGCTACCTCTTAAGTTAAATAAGCTTCACATATACTTCCTTTAGGTCTATCTTTATTATCGACTTTCTTCTTCAACTTGTTAAGAAATCTTTCAAATAGATACGTCCATCTATATTGCCAAGGCTACCTACCTTTGCTTTAGTTGGCAAATAAATGGGTTAATGCTCCATTGAGTAAAAAAATAAAACTTGGCATGAAAATTTGTTCAAGCTTGCATATTATTAGGGAAATATTTTGTTTCATTTTGAGCAATTAAACTTTTTGCAAGACCATCAAGCACAATTCCCTAACGAATTGACTCAACTCAGTTATGACCCTTCATACAAGATTTGGGACTCCAGAAAAGGCTTGAAGTAATCTTTCCATGAAAATATGACAACAAAGACATTTTATACTAAGTATCTTATCATCACCTACATTGATATACCTATCTAATTTGGAAGTATAATCATTTGGCATCCTCAACTCCTTGACCAACTCATAAATTGCCATTCTTTCATCCAAGTTCAAGGTGTAGAAAGCTTTAGGTTTATATATTTTTTTCATTTACAACCTTTTGAAGCTCTAACTCCCTTTTTCTATATTATTTTGGCAAATCGAACCTTGCTTAATATTGTCTTTAGTTTTCCTTTTAACATCCATCACTGCACAAAACATATTATTAAAGATATTCTTCTCTATGTGCATAACATTGAGATTGTGTCAAGGTGAGTTGCATTGTTAATATGCCAAGTCCCAGAATATATTTCTCTTAGTCCAATTGTAATCCACCCTATATCTTGACATTCAAATTGACCAAGTTTCTATGACTTTTAGAGTGGAACAAATATGATAAAAAATTTGTTCATCAGTTATTCTTGGAAATGGTTCAAATCTCTCCACTTTATTTTTGATGAAATTTTTGTTTCTCCTATTAGGATGATCATATGATCGAAATTGTTTGTGACAATCAAACCATGATTGTTTCCTCCCATGTTTTAAGGTGAATGCTTTTGTGAATACGAGACATATGTGACAAGCTAATTTTCTAGCTGCTTGCTAACCAAATAACATCCTATATGCAAGAAAGTAATTGATGGTCCACTTCAATGTGCCCTTTATTTGAAAGTTTTGTTTCATTGAAATGTTATATGTTGGAACACCATCACTCTACAAAATAAGTAACTCATTTATCAATGGTTACATGAACACATCAATATTACTCTTTGTAATTTCTGGACTTGAGATAATCAAGGTTAGAAACATATATGGAGTTGTCATTAATATATCTAGAGGCAAATTATAAGGCATGACTATTATTGGCTAATATGAATATGATACAGTGTTATGATCGAATGGAGTGAATCCATTCGAACATAACCCAAGTCTTACATTGCAAGGATAAGCTACAAACTCTATATACTTTTGGTCAAATTGATTTGTTAATTAATATACATGGCTGAATATATTCTTAAATCTCAGAAACATATATAGTTCAATTTGGATAGAAGATGGAGGATTTCTAATCAAGCCCATCTAGCTTGATACCAGAGGCTCGACATTTTATACTGCAAGTGTGCACTGCATATCAGTCTGGCCTTAATTTTGGTGGAGACAACAAATACAATAGAGATATAGGAACTTTTGGCTGATTAAGAATCCTTTCAACCAAAACTATTTGCTAAGATTTCAAGAATGGATGAAAATGTATAATGTATGGGGAACATGAATCTAATAATCCCAAACTGGACCTTTTCCTTTTATTACTTCTTTGTTTATTTTGCATTTTAAAATGCAGATAAATTATCATTTTTATCTATCAAATCCAAGTTCTCCAATCCAATCTTAATATGGTGGTTTGGTTGATTTGCCATTGATATTATGTTGATATTAAGGTGGGAAGCAAAGCAAAGTAAGCTCTTTGATTTTCTTAGGTTATTAATGTTTATGGTTCGCTACTTCAGAATGAGTTAGAGGCAAAGGCCTATTTATACTACTTAAAGCAACCTAACATTTAGATATAACATGGATCCATAACTACAAGTATTTGTTTAATGGTTTGCTAAAATTTCCTACTCTTACTTGCTTGGTAGAGTGGAAAAAGGGTGGAAAGGAAAATTTTAGAGGAAAATAAGGGTGGACAAAAGATTTTTCCTCTACTTGGTTGAAGAAGGAAAATGGGAGGAAAGGAAAATTGGTGTGAAATTCTCTGAGGGCCCCATTGGAAATTTTTTCTACCCATATGTGCGTGAAAAAATGGGTGAAAAAAATGCCCATTTGCTTCCTATTGTGCATCACTTCTCTACTTCTCCTCCTTGCCCATCAACTGCTTTACTTCCTATTGTGCGAGCTGCTTCTTCTCCTTGTCAATCTACTTCTCTGCTTCCTGCCATGAGGGTTGCTTCTCCTCCTTGCCGATCTGTTTCTTTCCTTGCCTAATTTTCTTCTTTGGTTGTTGCTTCTCGATCACTGCTTCATCATTTTGGTCCCTGCCTCATCCAATTCGGAGCATCTCCAAGTAAGGTAGGTTAGACCAGGTAAGTTTGATGCAACAATGTCTATGTGATTGTTTGGCTTCCTCTACAATGTCTATTTATGCCTCTAATTGTTCTATCGAATCCCTCCACACTCCATTGCCTGCTTGACTGATTGCATTTTGAAGTTTTTCTCTTGTGTATGTGATTGGATTCAAGGCCTTCTTGACGATGTTAAGTTATACATTTATAAAAAATGGTAAATACATGGGATTCAATTTGGATGCTCACCTGAGTTCAAGTGATGTGAAAAACCTTTTTCCAGCTATTAGGTTATAGACTTTAGCATTTCTACTAGCAAATATACAGTTAACAAATAAGTTTTCAAAAATAAATTATCTTAGTTGCATAGAAACTTTAATAGAGCCTAGTCGATTTCCTGGAGTTCATAAATCTAGTCATAGTGCTTACTTATGCAATGGATCCTTTTTCCTGTGTTTTTGGCTATCAAACCACAATAATTACTTTAGTTTCATTTTAAATTGACTACACAAACCCTTTAATGGTGTGTTTTCTATTATGGCAAGAATAGTAGCAACAAACAAAAGCATGAATATGTAAAATATAATAAAGTTTAATCATTGAATAAAAATATTGCATGTTTATTGTCTATTGAGACAAAAAACTATACCAATGTCACCAAAATTATTTTACTTTCTATCAATTTCATTTTTACTTTTGCTTCCATTTTTTTTCTCATTTTCCACCCAACCAATCAACAAAACTTGATTTTCTTTTTCCTCTCATTTTCTTTTCTTCTCATTTTCATTCCTCTCATTCTCTTTCCTCTATTTTTTTTTCACTCATTCAATCAAACCATTAGGGTAAAGTTTGTGGACCAGAGGACATTGTGTGAGAGGTTCCACTCCTACCCATAGCAACCCCTTCCCCATTTGTAAAAAAAAAAAAAAGATAAGTTTATGGACCCTAATAGTCCACTATAACTATAGCTGGCTTCAATTAAAACTATCAATCATGTGATCTACATGCATTTACATAGGTTATAAGGTAATCATAGTTTTAATTTTACAAAAAATATATAGTTTATTTACATATAGTATGACTTAAATTTATTTCATTTATCTATGATTTAAGATATTGAAATTAATCTATTTGTGTGGCTTTATTAGCACTTTGATTATTATTTTTTCATCAAAAAAATGAAATTTGTATGCTTTTGCTCCTTGTGAAAGTAAACAAATAAGAAGTTAAGATTGTATAGGTTCAATAACATATCTTTTAATTTTAGCTATATACGGCTATGCATAAAACCATTGTTATGTATATTTCCTAATACTATGTGAAATAGACTGGTAAAAGCCAAACAGATAAATTCAAGGGGAAAGGCCCAACTTGTCTATGACCTAACATCGAGGTCATTCAGCAAAAGCATTAGATGGCCAACCGTAAGCTTAGAGTGCAAGATGAGGTCAAAGCAACAATCCCCAGCTTGCCAACAGCCCCTAGCTCGTTAGAAACGAGCTCTGGCTCGTTAAACGAGACATGTCCTCAATTGTCTTCCAGAAAAATACTTTGGCCAGACCCAGGAATGGGACTGACTTGCATAGCCAGCAGGTCACCTTATGCAAGCTTAGATCATGAAGCTTACTACAATGGATATTGGGTATGGAGTGCCTAAGTCTAATTAGCAATTACAGACACGTTCTCCTAACTGGCAAGTCAACCCCCTTTGACTTACACATCAGCCTCCAATAGTCTAACAGTGAATTGCCTAGCATTTTTTGCTCACAACAGTAGACAAGACAGATTTACAAATTATTAAATTACAGTTATAACCTTCCCTATTTTTATAAATAGGGGAAGGATCATTGTAGGATATAGTGAGAAATACATATTAAAACTTTATCAAAGTAATGATAGAACCTTTTTATTGTAGTTTTACTGGCTAGAGTAGTGAAATCACCACACAAAGCTAATATAAATCACTGTGAACGTAGGGGTCACACTAACTTTAGCTAAACCACATTAAAAAACCCTCTTTGCCTTTGCTCTTCTTTCTCTCAATCTCTGCATCTCTTATTATCTAACCAATTTGCAATTTAAGGTTTCAAGAACTGTTGAGGTTGACTGAGATTTGGGGCTTACCAAATTTTGGTCTACTACTTAATTGCAATGGCAAGAAGGGGAGCCACCAGGAGCACTGGTGGTGCTAGTGGCCAACCAAAGGATTATGTAGAGCAGCAAGGGTTACTACTAGAGGGCTCTACTTTCCCTGCCACAGGTGCTTTTGTCACCCCTACAATAGATGCCATCACCAATATGGCACCATTGACCCTTGACTAACCCATTGTTCTTGAGAGTAACAAAGTTCAAGTATGGCACTAGCATCAAGAGGTGCTTGAAAACACAGTGAAAGAGTTAGCCAATGTAGTTAGAGCATTGGCTCATGCATAGATCTAGGGAATACAAAAACAAATTAAGGTTGTGGTGCCTAGAGGAGGGCTTCAATAGCTAGAAGCGCAACAAGAGAAGCCTCTGAGGAGGAACATTTGCGAGCTAGGTCTATTCATTCATATGATTCACTATTGAGGTCAAAGGTCCATCGAGCTTGCAACAACGATGATGGAGATGATTAGCACACAAGAATTCACATTGAGAAAAAGACACGAATGGTACCTATTATGGATGTAGGTCAAACTACCACTCTCTTGATCAGAGGGTGACAAGAGTCTTTAGACCACTAGCCATTGGTCCAAAACTCAAGACCCTATGATCGAAGAGCTACTTAAGAGGGTGTAGCAACTCAAAAAATAGCCTGTAGCTCAGGACCAATAAGACTGTTATAAGGAAAAGACCCTATTTGCTAAAAGATCAAAATAAAGCCTTTTTCTCACCAATTTAAAATCCCTAACATCCTGCAATAAATGGGAACAACAACCCGTATGACTATTTGGACACATTCAATGTCTAGATGGATCTTCAGCCAGCCAGCTCACTGGTTAAATATCAGGTCTTCCTAACCACCCTTGGGAGAATACTGCGGGCATGGCTCAAAAATCTTCCAGCTTGTAGCATTCACAACTAGGAAGAATGCTAAGTGAGATTCCTTAGTCAGTATAAGGCATGGAGAAGGTAGCTCACATCGACTTATCATCTCGTAATAATATTCCAATAGAGAGACGAGTCACAAAAGATTACATCACCAAGTTCAGACACAAATTCAATAACATAGAAAATCCTTTGAATGAAAGTATCCTCATAGCGACCTCAGCTGGACCCTACAAGAATGGGAACCTATATGAGGACATATACAAGTTCCCAGTGAAGGACTTGAGTGAATTTTATCAGTGAGTTGCCAAGAAAATCAGGTGGGAAGAGACCTTTTGCTTGAAAAAGTCTGATCGGGGGAACAAGAAAAATGGCTATAGTAGTAATATAAGGAGTAATAGTAGGAACAAGAAACAAAATTGGAATAGTGATTCTAGAACCTAGGTCAGAAAAAGAGGCTAGGAATGAGCCTTCTCAATGTCAAGGTTGCTTTGACAGCTATAGCACCTATCAGACACTTAGGAGTGCATCTTTACTATAGAAAAGGATGCTGAGAACTTTGGGAAACCTGCCTCCATAACAATTCCTAACAAATTTAGAAATATGAGCATGTTTTGTGCTTATCATGAAGAATCTAGACATAATACCTCGAAATACCAAGCACTCAAAGATGCAATTGAGGATCTAATTAAGAGAGGTTACTTACGAGACTATGTGGTGCAATCTTACAGACAGAGATCTTAGTAGCCCCAACGGGCACAATGATGGCAACCCTAGTGCCTATAAATCTTCTTTTCTAATATATGTTATTTAGATGTAAATAATGCATCCCAAACTAGTCTCGAGATTCTAATGTTATGTAATTTTTTAATAAACTTTCAAGAAAGCCCAAACTCATATTTAAATTTGGCAATCTTGCATTGTGTATTATTCTTTCTAAAGCTCACAAAGCAAGAAGTGGATTTTTCACCTAATATGAATATGGCTAGGACTCCCCAAGCATTGGGATGCTATACTTTTATTTGCTCCTCTAAAACAGAGGCAATCTCACCATTTTTTCATCTGGAAGAAAGTCATTCTTAAAGTTGAAATAGTTAAGTTGTCCACTGAGTAGCAAAATTGCAGTGGCACAACTCTCTTAGCATGAGATTGCCAACCCTTCTATGACACCAGGTCACCACCTTATGCATGCATGCAACTAACTTTTAGGTGTTGTATGTATAAGACTTATTACTAGCCATTCAAGTTGAGGCCCCCAGAGTTAATTTTGGTATAAATTGATTGCCAACCATTCAAGCTGAAGCCCCCTAGAGCTCATTCTAGTACAAACTGATTGCTAGCCATTTGAGTGGAGGTCCTTAAAGCTCATTCTGGTACTTATTGCTAGCCATTTGAGCCAAGGCACCCAGAGCTCATTTTGATACCTATTGCCAACCATTCTGGCTGAGGCCCCCCAGAGCTCATTTTGGTACTCAAATGCATTGCCAACTCTTCAACTGAGGAATTTCATATGATAAATTCATTGCTAGCTTACTAGCCAAGGTGTAGCTCAATGCATGTGATTAATCTATCACTAGCTAATAAATGACAAATATATAGTGCCTTGCTTGGTAAATATACATTATCATAGTTGACTAGTAAATTACATTATCTTGCTTGGCAAATATACATATTGTGAAGAACCGATAAATATACATTGCCTTGTTTGAGCAAATATACATTACCATATATTGCAAGTTGGAAAAGCAAGAATGTGACTAATTGTTCATAGCTATCATACGACCTATTGCTTGCAACTATCATACGACCTGTTGCTCATAACTATCATGCGACCTATTGCTCACAGCTATTATGCGACCTATTGCTCAGAACTTTCATGCAAACTATTGCTTTTAGCTCTTATGCTGTCTTTTAATTAATTGTGTAACCTTCATATGAGACACTCAATGTCCAGCTAAGGCGCACCTAATTGCCTACTTAGTACTCAAGCTTGTGCTAGCTAAAGCACAATCTGACCATTCAACTTATGCTAATCAAGGCACAATTCTCAAGTGACCTGCTATGCTTCCATGTGATCTGCTGGCCATTTGATGTGATACATATCATTTGCAGTTACAATTTGCTGACTTATATAAATTCATATGATCTACTCAGTATTTTATCTCATTATCTATCATATCTCGCTCGCCAAGGTCAATTGACTTATTGGGTGCTCTTTTCTACTTGACAATTATTAAGTTGTGATTTGCAAGAATTTATCCATAATGGCCTACATGTTATTTTTTATAAAGCATCCAACATGATGCATTTGGAAAGGCAAGGAAAAATAAAAAGGTTCATTTAATGCCCTTCCAATAAGGGAAATTCAAACAAAGTCCAAGATTGAATGCAAAGTTCAGAAATGAAATACAAAATCACAAGATCAAATCCTAAGAAGCTGGGTCTTTTGAAGCTGAGCCCATATGGGAGGAAGGATTGACACATGAGACGGGCAGGTCATCCTTTGTTTGATTATTAAGGGCTGCCGCAACTTGCAGATTGTTTCCCCTTTGAATTGCATCTTTGGTAGGAGAAGCCCTACTTACAAACTTTTCACCTTTACTAGAAGGGGTGAATTTCATAGCTCTCATAGTTCTCCTCTCAAAGCCCTTTGTCTCTTTAACAATATCCTTTGCAAAAAAGGAAAATTCCATATTTGGGTACCACTCCCATAAGGTGACTAGAAAAGAGGAGAAAGTTTCAGATTCTACTTTCTTTGTTGCCTTCACAACCAACTCAACGGTCTCAGCCTTAACTGAAGTGACCTTTTCTTACTTTAAAGTGACTTCCTTCTTGGCTACCTCAAGTTTTTTCTCTGCAACCTCAGCCTATTGAGCTATAGCTTCTACTCGTTGCATAGCTACCTCAACATCCTGAAGTGTCATATCCAAGTCATGTTTTACTCTTGACAATTCCTCCACTGCTTTGTTGAGATTGCTATGATGGCATCATGACCTACCATCTCATGAGATCAAGCTTCCTCAACTTCTTTCTGAGTGACCTCTACATTCATTGCCCTATTTTCTAGCTCTAACGCCTTAGCGATCACAGTAGCCAGGTCACCCTTGAGTTTGGCATTCCTTTCCTTCCAAGCTTAGAGAATTTCCCCATCTTTATTATTCCTAGCACACCCTAAAAAGTTAAACGGATCATGTCAAATTATGAAGGAGCAAAAGAATCAAGGTAAAAAGGCATTAGCCCTCCACTTAAGACTTCCTCGGCTTCCAACACTTGGGGACTATTGTGGGGTCTAGGATTGCTCCCACATTCCTATGGAGGAAGTCAAAATATTCCTACATGTTTGGGCCAAGACCCAGTGGAGGCTCTTTAGCTGTAACTTTGCAAGCCAACCATTTCAAGGTGGTGGTGACCTTCTTTCCCTTGATCACTTTTTGTTTCTTGGCTGGGGGCTTGAATGAGATCATGACCTCGACCACCTCAGTCACCTCAGGAAGAGAAGTGGGGGCTAACTCTTGTGAAGGCATCTTAGTCAAGGCAGGAGAAGATTGATTTGTAGCAGCGGGAGTTGAAATAGCATCGGGACCTAATGAGGTCATGGCAACTTCGAGATCTTCAGGCTCATAAGGAGATGGCCTTCAAAGGATGAGTTTCACCATGTTCTTGTACTCTTCAAAATGTGTTAGCGCAATTTCCCTAACTCCATGAACTCTGATCTCTCTCGTAAGCTTGATGTTCAACACAAGAGTGAGCTTATAGAAATGAAAAAGTTCATCATCAAATCTCGGATCATTTTTCAGATTGCTGATAGTGGTAAACTAATCAAGTACCTTAGCCTCTTCAATCTCTAATGTTGGCTTTTCCTTGCTAGCCCCAATTGTAAAAATAAGACAAAATGTCAAAACAACATGAATTCATGATAGATTTCATGACTTCAGTTTGCTTACCAAGTGTAAAAACAAAATTAAAGCTACATAGAAGATGCAAAGATAGGCACGAAATGTAAAACCAATAGGTCTTATAATTCCCAATGTTCAATTTGCCCTTAGCATCCCTCCAAGGCAGAACCCTCTTAAATTGGTATGCCGAGCTGAGAGGCAATAAATCCCATTTGGATAACCCATACTCCTAATACTATAGAGGTGGCACAAAACTCTCATAGATGGTAGGGCAAGATTATTTCTCAAGTACACAAGTGCATAGAGAAGGGAGCTGAGAGTAGAAGTTAGAGGTTAGTTGGAATGGGTAGAGCTTCAATCTGTTAAGCAAATTAACAATGTATGGGTGACCTAGAAACCTAAGCCTAGTGTGTGAACTTATCGTCTTGAAGCTAGATAGTGGTGTGCGCTCACCAGTGACCCATCCTACTTCATGGTAATAGTACAAGCTGAACACCAAGCCTAAGCACTACATGGTCATTATTGTAAACTCACCATCAAGCTCAGCTTCTGCATGGTCATAAGGTGAGCTTTGTTATTGGTTCATGTCAAATCTGGTCTCATTTCATGACTACTATAAGCTTGCGATCGAATCGAACCACTATAGGCTACTGAGGGCTCGGCCAGTGAAATCCATGTGACTGAAAGTAGTAAAGTAGGAGATGCTACTAGTGTTGCTGATAACTTGCATGTGTGAGCTGGATGTCAAATGGTCAATGCATGGCCTGAGAATGTGAGCTTCATAGTTGATAATTAGCATACACGAGCTCAATGCCACAGGGCTATTGCCAGTAATCTATGTTCATTTTTAGCACTTGGTAGATGGTATACAAGCTCACCATAGGACCTAGTCTCACTGCAAGGCAATGTGAGCTTATCATCCAGTCCAGTCTCATCATATGTTAAGTGAGCTCACTATTGAATAGTTATTGCATGGTCATCATGCGAAAGCCCATCACCAGATCCAATTATTGGATGTCTGTTATGAGCTTAGTGCCAAACTTGAGTGTTACAGCAATACCATTATAAAGAATGGGTTTCTTATGAGTGCTTCTCTGCTCACTTTGAACAAAGTTCTTTGCCACTTATATGGTGGCTTGCCAGAGTAGTACGCAGACAATCCAAAGGTAGATAGATGGTGTTTTGTTGATAGTGTGACATAGCTGGAGACAAGCTCATATACATCATCAAAACTTACTATATGGCCACTGAGCAGGCCCATTGCTATCATTGAAACTAGCCCCTACATGGCAACGTGAGCTTGAACTGAGTCTTGCTACATGGTGGCTAAACAAGTTCACAACCAAACTTGGGCTTGTTGTAGGCTATTGTGAGCTCGTCATCCCCGTTTTTGCAAAGCCAGCATGTATAAGCCTATCATCAAATCGAATTTCACTGCATAGCCGGTATGCAAGCTATCATTGAACCTTTTCTCGCTATATGGCTACTATGCGAGCTCATCATGTTGATGCATGGTGAATATGTGTGCTCACCAATGACCCATCCTGTTGCATGGTGATAGTGTGAGCTGAACACCAAGCCAGGCACTACATGGTTGCTGTGTGCAAGCCTATTATTAACCTTATAGCTATGTGTGTTCTTCATCTCAATTGCTGCATGGCTACCACATTCATGTTTAGAATTGGGCTCAAAATAGGGCTGTTGTTGTCACTGATAATTTACATGTGCGAGTTCATCTTCACGTTCATCATGGAGCCCAGATGCATTTTAGTTCATGATATGGCTAGAGGTTCGGTTAATGTGCAAACTTGTCATCCTGATGCATGGTGAAGGTGTGAGCTCATCATTGAATCGATCTGCAGTATGGTTGTGAGCTTGACTTCATATTGCTATTGTTGGTAACGTGCATCATTTTTGGCACTTAGTGGATGGTGTATGAGCCTGCCATGGAATCGAGTCTCACTACAAGGCAATGCAAGCTTGTCATTTGGTCCAGCCTCACTGCAAGGTCGAGAAGCTCGCCATCATGTGAACCGTTGCATGCTCCGAGGTGCTGTATGGCTATGAGCTTTAAGCTGCTACATGGTTGTAAGGATCGAGCTATTACATGGCTGCGAGGACTAAGCTACTGTATGGTTGTAAGCTTATCATTGTGTGAATTATTGCATGGCTGTGAGCTCTAAGCTGTTGCATGGTTGTGAGCTCCATGATGTTGCATGGTTGTGAGCTTATCATCACACTCATATATGTGCAAAATGAGAGATGTGGAGAGGAAGTGCTTCCATGGGCTCAAGACTCTGAAGAGCCATCCCAACAGCAACTCCACACTTTAGCTCGTAGATGTTCTTAGTGTACTTCAGCTTATGATGCTGTGCTTCAGCCCAGTGTGCTTTAGCTCGATGTGGCTTAGGATATGCTTCATCCTAGTCTTGTTGCGTGGCTGCTGCCTACGAACTCAACACCATGCTCACATTTAAAACCAAGCTTAGAGTGATGCTACCTCATATACACTTTGGCCTGCAAGGATGGCTGAAGAAGATATGGCCAAAGTGCAAGCTCGTTAGTCATGTTGTCAACCCAACTATATGGCTCCTATGCTCATGTGTCTAAGAGCATACTTATGGCATAAAGAAGTTCCCGCAGGCTGAAGACCTTGATGAACTATCCTCACAACAACTACTATAGCTACTGCAGGTTTTGGAATCATTGAATCTGCACCTTTTTTGCACCCTTTTTCTTCTTCTCATTCGAGGATCCACTTAGATATTCTTTATCACTTCTCATTTATAGCCATTTCAACACATGAAATAGAGAACAAAGCAACAATAACTGCTTTTTTGGGCTAGAGTAGTTGTGCGCAAATGGCTTAGCATTAACAACAAGGAATTTGATTACAATGTTGATTCCAAGGGTGAAGATGACCCAAATAGTGATTCAAACAACAAAGGATGCAAAAGCCTTCACTAGTGAACAAAAAATTAACTAGGATGCAAATGAAGTCCTATCGAGCATGCCAAAATGTTAATAATAAAATTTGGTTTGGTAGACCCAAATCTTAGACAACCAGAGTAGTTCTTGAATCCCTAAACTATGATATGGTTGTATAAGTATCAGACAGATGCAAAAATCAGATAAACACAGAATTAGAGGAAGAAGAGGAAGAATAACAAAGGCAAAGAGGATTTTTTAATGTGATATGACTAAAGTCTGTTCATTGAACCCTATGTCCACAAATTATTTTATTGATCAGTATAAAATTTGCCAAAGTTATAGTATCTTATTCACCTCCTCTTTTGTAGAGAGTCTCCCCCTTATTTATAGAGGTGGAGAGGGTTACAAATATAATTTAGCAAGCTATAAATATACTACATCAAGTAAAAAATGTATAAGACAATATAAACTCCTGCAATTTGACTTTCGCAGAGTATTTTTTGCGAGTGGCCCCGTGAGTGTAGATTAGTCCCGTAAGTTGATATTAGCTGGGCAACTAACTGAGGCTGCAAGTTAGAGTTAGCAAGCTAGCGAGCTAGAGCTAGGAGCTAGTGAGCTAGTTGAGGGCTAGGACCTGTGAGCTAGAGCTCTTGTAGGTCTCATCTTTAGCGACTTGAAGCTTACATGTGAGGTCACCAACAACTCAAATGATCTAGACCCTTGCAGTTGGACTTGCCTGTTAGGCTTCTACTAGCCAATTTCACATATTACCAAAAAAACACATAACATGGTCAATTAGTAGAAGTGTCAAAAAGTGTAACCAAAACTCAATCATGAATAAGAGAATGATCAAAATCAAACAATCCTATTGAAGGCATAGAAAAGCAATGCAACAAAATCAAATGCAGCTGCAACCTAAGCAACTAGCTCAAGTAGAAGTTGTATATATAGTTGTTCATATACATAGTCATAGTTAGCTTATTTCTAGCCTTCTTTATGTTTCTTGTGTGTTTTTCTCCTTTTAACCCTTAGGTGTTGTATCCTTTGCACAAGATAGGGGATAAGCTTACATGGTCTTACAATTGGGTATAATTAATCAAGAGTATTTATACATGATATACATATCATAGCCAATTTTTATTATTAATATTTCAATATCTTCAAAAATGTTAACCTTTAAGAAGACCAAGGAGTTCATATCACCTGATGAAATATAATTAGAAGTTGATCTAAGAGATATAATTTCCCTTAACAAACATGATATATATTTTAAATTTGTTGGAACTATATTCATAAAAAAATACATTGTAATATTAAAAAGTAGAAGAGAACATTTTGATTCCAACAACCATTTCCTACTCTTCTAATGTGCAATATAATGGCAATAGGTGGCCAACGACCATAAAGTTTTATGACCTTTGATAGCCTAATGTGTATGCTTGTGACAATATAATGGCAGTAACAAATGGAATAAACAGATAGTATAGAGAATGTCAATGGGCAAAGCATTTAGCCTGTATATGTGTTCACATATCTCTGTAACAACACATGAGAATAATAACACATAAAATTCTGTATCAAAATAGGGTAGCTACATTTCACAATACAGGATTGCATTAAAATTTTAATTTCATTTACAATAGAAGTTGCACTATTATTACATATGAGTTACTGATTCAACCTTAAGCTCATTATATGCTAATTCAATATGATTCTCATAATTCTGCAATATGAAATTAGATTAATAAGTCTGCAATATCACATAAGGAAATAGATATCCATAAATGAATATTGGATAATGGGCTTCTTAATTGAAAACATGAAACCAAGTGTAGATTCATGGGAGGAGAGAAACCTAAAGCCTATTGGCCTAATCGTCCAATCAAAGGTGGTTCATAGCATATCAACAAAAGTTCATATTTGGTAGCAAACAGGAATGTATCACTAAAGGCAAGTATTCATGCAGTTGAAATAACAGATTTGATTAAGTTTAACACATAATATCTATTGGTCAGCAGGTGGCTGATTGGACAAACGAGGTGGAATGCACCCACCTATGGCCTTGATGTTATCAATAATGGCTTGCACCTGTGCCCATGTTTCAACTAATTCCTACTCATTTTGATATAGCTTTGATTTAAGCCTATCAAATTCTTCTTGGTTCACAAGATTGGAGCTTGATGAACAACTAGGGTGGATGCCACCTCTGCTTTAAGAATTGCTCCCAAACATGCTAATGGGACAAACACCCATGCCTAGTCTTCAAACATGACCTGGGTGCTCCTTTCTAAACACTTACCCAAAAGCATCATCTGGGAAATTACTAAAAGTTGTGTTTGGTCCGCTTGGCTTGAGGCTTTTTGCAATTTTTTCTAAGTAAGCAACAAAGCATAGACATAAATTTTAACTGATTACTATTTTGAAAGTAATAAATTTTTCACTGAACCCTCACCCTTATGCTCTTTGTCTCATCATTCATGTATGAGCCATTACTTCTCCTATGGACAGCATCCTATAACTCTGCCTATCCAATGGAACCTTATCTCTCCTTCTCCTATCATTCAAACAAGCTAAAAAAAAGTTATTTCATAAGCAAATATTAATTATATTCACTTAAATTAGATGGCTATACTACCATTTTATCCTTTTTCCATGCAAATGTTTTTGACCTCGTAGTGTGAGGAATGGTCTGCATGCTTTTATTTCATGCATTTTGCCTGCACATTTTCTGCATAAAGAAACTTAATTACTCATTCAACCATCGGTATAGACATAATTAAATTCAATAATTTTTACATACTAGGATTAAATAAACTACTAACCTTGTATTTTTGTTTATCCTGGATTAGGACCAAACCTCTTCATTGCTCTCTTGTAATGCCCTTAGGGTGGTTTTGTTTAATATTTTTGCTCCAAAGTCAAGCTAGGGTCGTAATGTTTGTTGTACAAGGCTTCTTTAAAATCTCTTCACCACTTTCCAATAATTTGATTAGTGAGCCACTTGGCCATTTCATCATTTTCAAATTGAAAATACAGCTATGACAAAAGAAAAAAATTCCATTAGTGTCATAATGAAATATGAATTGTAAATACTAAGGTAGTTCTATTGCATACCATCACCAATCTATTGAACACATCATCTTTAATTGAGTCTAGTATGTTCGGACAAGCCTAATAGGCTATGACATATTTGGTCTTGGCCAAATGACCCAACTAGTGCTTTCACTCCATCCAAGCTCTCAAAATTTGATCGATCTAGAGCTTCTTGGCCTTGACCACACCGTCCTTATCTATTGAAAAATGTACAAAATATTAGTGCAATATTAACTCAAATATATAAGAAAATGATATATTATAGTTACCTATCACACTGTCCTATGCTGCTTTTTAATAATAAAATGTGTTAGAATATAAGTTTTCTTTTAAAAAAATGTTGTGTTAGCATGGAGAAATATCTAAACTTCTGTAAGAAAAAAAAGTTAGAAAAGAAGACCCAAATCCAAAGTCTTTAAGGGACATCACCTTAAAAGTGGACTGAAATTTTAGGACCATTAAAATAATTAGACTGAAATTTTAAAGAATGTTCAAAGATAATAAATAATACCCGCGGTTGTTTTAAAATATTGAATTCAGATTTAAAATGTTGTTTGTGTATATCAAATGAGTTGTTAATTCTTGTGAATGTTTTATGCGTGAACTTGGAATTATAAACACTAGTGCATATGGATTGGGTGGCAAAAGATCACAGACTAATTTGTATGAACGCAACTTGCATTTTTAAACAAGGTCACCATGCTCCATCGGTTGCACATCTTGGAATTGAGGCTTATTGTGATGGGGGAGAATAACAGTGAAGGTCTAAGCAAAACAAGTATTCATTGAGTGCCCACTGTGAAATGTCCAACAAAAAACACATGATGAATTTGCCCGAGTGTGGACCCATGATAGTCTCAATTTATCATGCAAGTCCCCAACCACCATTCAACATATAATGGCGGATTATCAATTAGTTTGCTGATGCCTTATTATCTATTCTATAGTCCCATTATCAGTTCTGTGACAAATTCTTTATGAAATGCATCTCGACTCTTTCTCTCTTTTTCTTCCCATCTTATTTCTCTTTATTGTCAACACTTGCCAAATCTATATTTACTTATTAAATATCAAATTTTAATCAAATCTTTCACCGAAACAAGTTTGGCAAAATCAATAACTAATTGGAAATTATTACCCTGAAAAATGAAGATTTATATTCATGTATGTCAACATGGTGTGATAGTCCCCTTGAATTTTGAATGGTTAAGATATAAAAAATGCCTACAAAATTTTCAATTTTCAAACTTAGTGTTTGCCAGTTACAAGAAATTTAAAAATTGTATTAGGTATACATATGCTTTGACTTTATTCTCATTTTATGTCTTATATTTGACATTTTTATTTAACACTAGTGCTAGGGAACTGATTAATAGGACATCATTTTATATTAAATAGATTTTATATTTACTCAAAGGTACTAGGACTTTACCTCACTGAAGGTGCATCTTGTTACATATCCTAACACCCTTGAAGCACAGGTATTAAATAATGATAGATATCAAATTAGCAAGCCACTTTGCTTCATATACAAACTTATAGAAAGAAACCAAGCCAAAAAGAAACCCTAAGAAAAATGAAAAATGAATTACAATGCAAATCCTTTCAATGAATTTAACAATTAAGATAATGATTCTACAACTATACTGCCTCATGGGTTCTTTCATGCAATGAGATAATTTAGGAAATAGGATATTACTATTATAGGTTTCCATTTTTTTTCATTGGCAATAATTCACCTATACCAAATATAGAGAGGACCCCTAAGCCTCTACGAATGGGAATAAATCCACAATCATAACTAGGTCAATAATTCACTACACATAATTTCACTGAAGAAATGATAAAAGAACAAGCAATAAATAAGTTCGAAAAGCAAAGTCATATGCGAGTCATCCTTGTGACAACAAAAAAATCATATATGCATCATCTAGAGCAAAAAAAAAGAAATAATATGAGAACAGTGGATGTTGATTAAACTGAGCACCAAAAAAAATTAAAATAACATGAATAAGATTGTGCAAAAAATAAAATGAGTAAAGATATTAGTATTCCATAGAAATTACTGAAGTGCGATTCTTCTTGATTAGGTTTGATTTCCTCTAGATTGTAAGCTTAGGTGCAACCCTAAAAGAATTACACTTTGTCAACAAATGCTCACATACCTTTAGAATAGGGAGTTGTTGTGGTGCTAGCAAAGTTACCACCATAAAGTGAAGAGCTTCATCCACGGTGAAGGCAGTTACAAATAGGAAATCGAAGACACTGATGTGGTGCTACTAGGCTTTTGCTACAGACTAATAGACAGAGTTCTAAACTTCACAATCGTGAAATAGTGCAAATTGAGTTAGGTTTTTAACATAGCAGCGATTACCACTTAAATGACTACTATTTTGGAAAATTTCTTAAAACGGTAAGGCGATTTGTGTAAACAACCGCTACCAAAAATTTTTAGAGGTGGTTAAGTAAACCACCTCTAAATAACCATCACTAAATAGCACAATATTTTGTAGTGTCGAGTCAAGAATATTTCTTAGTTACTGGTTAGAAAAGCAATATCTAGTCATCTATCAATGATTATAATGAAATGTAAATGTGTTTCTTTAATTTATTTAATTATTAGGATTTTTTTCTTAATTTTTTACATTTGATTTGTTGGAATTTTCCTATATGAACTAACATTATGTAATTAAATCATATATTATTGAACTAAGTAAATATCATGATAATTAATTACTATGGATCATTTAATTATGTTATCAAGTTATTAAACTTGTAATGACACATAAACCAATGACGATGGCTTAGTTGACCTAGTAGAGTTACAACAAGGAATGTTCCTATTTAAATTCTAGTTGAATTGTAATTGTCCCATTAAAACTTTGATTTTAATTTTCTCTCCTTTCTCTATGTTAGAGTTATAAAAAGTGAATATGCTAAAGAAGCTTTTTACTATAATAGATTCTCACGTAATATCATATACAATGTTATTATTATTCAATTAAATTTTATATATACAGATTTGATGCTTTCTAATAAAATTCGAAAGATCATATTGATTGGTTGTTTTAATTTATCCAATTTTTCTATCAATTGGTATCAAAGTCAATTTTTTTTTCATGTTACAAGGCTCAAATTTGTGCAAGTTTGTTTTTGAGATTTTATGTAATCCATAATTCATGATATAAAATTATTATGGATATGAAAACAAGAGATTTATTTATATTTTTTGGTTTAATGTATTTTTAAATTGGTTACAATTTTTTTTGGTAGACTTTCTTGGGGTGAAATCATGAAATGATGTAACTTGAATTTTTTTCCTAGAAAATTCAAATTATAAATTCAAAAGATTGAAAGAAAATTTTTTCAAATGAATTTGTGATTAAATCTCAAAAATTTGTAATTCACAAAATGCACAAATCAATTTGAATAAATATTGTTAAAAAGATATATTTTTGAAATTTCATATACCTATTCAAGCAGAAAGTTTCTTTTCCAAAATTTAGTTCAATTATAAGGTATTTATTCAAATTGATTAATGTTTAATTGATAGAATGATAATGTAGACACAATTCCTCAATGAATTTTGAAAAACCCAAACTATTATCGTATCAATTTCAAATTCTTGAAAGAAATTTTTCTAAAAACTTGAAATAGTTATAATTTTTTTAACTGTATAAACAAGTGCCAATTTTCTAAAATTGATAGAAGATTTTGATGGAGAATAATATAGGTAATGAAACTCATGCAATAATTTTGCAAAACTAGAACTGAATTTGGCAAATTAAATTGCATTGCTAGTTGGGTCCAAAATGAGTGCAAACCCCCCCCCCCCCCATTGCAATTAAAATTAGGTGAATAAGATGAAACTAAGACATGTCAATGCCTTATCCACACAAATGCTCGACGCATAGGTTCCACGCGTCACCAAGGCAGTGACAGACAGTGATTTTGATCATGTTGTTGGGCTCCACTCTCTGAAGTAGTTTTAACACATATTTTTTATTTTTTTTTGGAAAAGAATTATTTTAAGTATTTTCATCCAATTTGTTTAATCACTAATATGATATTATTTGAGTGTGAAAATTTTACCATGTGATTTCTATATATGTCTTACTTTCAGGAATTTTTCTAGAATTTTTTACTACTATCTTGTTATTATTTGAATTTTGTATGTTAATATAAATAGAGTTATGATTATGTAGAAATTATATTACACATGTTATTTGGACATAAAAATTTATTGTATGATTCTTACATATTATACTATTATATGTAATTTTTGTGGATAGATTTGATGTTGGTTGTACATATTTGAATATTTTCTAGATTATTATGTGCAATTTGTAAAATTATGTGAGAATCAAATTTTTGCTCATATTATACCATAAATTGTTTTGTAATTGCATATTCAATTATAACGGGATCAATTGGATCAAATTTTACTAAAATAAAATTTGATTGTATTTAGGAGAGTGCTATGTTTATAATATGTATGCTCTATCGGTGTAATATTGTTAACATGATTTGTTGGCTATAATATGAGTATTAGAGTTGTATATTATATTTTTAGAGTTGTAAATACTCTGTCAGTGCTAGATTTTAGGAATGTAGTGTTCAATTCTTGTATTATGTTATGACACCTTAAATGTCCTATTACTGATAAGTTTCATGATAAAATATTGATTGTAATTGCATAGTTAGTATTTTGAGAGGAAAATATAGCATGATTAACTTTATACATGCATTATTAGAATTTATGATTAATTTAATAAATCATTTTTTTGTTAGCCTCATTATCTATGCAATTGACCTCTTTGAAAACTTTGAATGGAACCAACTAGAAGGACAGGGCTAAATATCTAAAATTATATCTAGTGATCACCAATTTGAATTTAGCTTTAAGAGAGCAAAAATCTATGATTGGCGATAAGTTTACTGCTGCTCAAAGGGCTTAACATCAAAGATTAACACATTCAAATGAAAAATGTTCAATGGTTATGAAATGCACTATGGACAAGAGCATCAGGCTAAGTATTCCTAATATTGAAAAAGATAGGGTTTTCCTTGACTTTATTCATGAGAAATTCTCAAAGTTAGATGAGAGCACCTTTTTAGCAATAGCTTTAATTTGTTTGAATCAAATATAATCAAAGTACTATCGAATACCTAGTGGTTGGATACTAATGTGACAATCTATGTTACAAATTCCTTTCAAGTGCTCAAAAATATAAGTAGATCAAATGGTGAGAATTGATGGTTAGGTTGGCTAATGGTGGCAAAGTTAAAGTGGATCACGTAGGAGTAGTAGTTTTAACTTTGTCTTCTAGGCATACTCTAGAATTAAAAGACATTGTTTGTGCACCTTCAATAAAAAGGAACTTAGTTTCTATTGTTGCGTTAGATAAACAAGGTTATTCTTATCCATTTGGAAAAGGAGAAGTTACCTTATACTATAAGTATATTGTTATTGGTCATGGTTCTTTGTTTGATGTGCTATATAAACTTGAATTAGATCCTATTGTTGGAAATGATGTGAACTCTATAGTTAAAGGCAAAAGGGGTAAAATAGATGAGAAATCCTCAATCCTTTGGCATAGGCATTTGAGCCATATATATCAAGAGACAATCGAGAGATTGGAAAAGGAGGGAGTTTTGCATGATCTAGATTTCTCAAATTTTAATGTCTTTATTAATTATATCAAGGAAAAATTCCCTACTAGAGATAGAAATGGAAAAAGAACTAGAAAACAAGAATTTTTGGAATTGATCTACACTAATGTTAATGGACACATTTCACCTAATGTTTTGGGTGAATATAGATATTTTATCACTTTTATTGATAACCATTTGAGATTCGTATGGGTAGAACTTCACATAAAAAAGTCTAAGTCATTAGATGCCTTTGAGAAATTGAAGGCTGCAATTAAACTTAAGCTAGGTAAGCATATTAAGTGTGTTAATTCAGATAGAGGTAGTGAGTATTATGGCAGATATGATGAGCCAAGTAGAAATCTTGATCCTTTTACTAAATATCTATAGCAGTGTGAAACAGGAGCCAGGTACACCATGTCTGGTACTCTAAAGCAAAATGGTATTGCAAGACAAAGAAATTAGATGCTTATGGATATGGTGAGCTGTATGTTAGCCTATTCTTCTTTGGAAAATTTTTTGTAAGGAGATGCTTTGAAGACTACTATCTATATCTTGAATCAAGTTCCCAACAAATAAATATCTATGTATGGAAAAAGGCCTAGTTTGAGACATTTCCATATTTGTGGTTGTAAAGTTCAGATAAGGTCATACAATCCATTCACTAAGAAACTTGATTCAAAGACCATAAGTGAATACTTCATTGGCTACTATAGTGGTTCTAGAGGTAGCAGGTTTTATTGTCCAACTTATTCTACAAGGGTTACTGAGTCAGATCATACCATTTATTTTGATATAAGTTGAAGAGTAGGAGTGGAACACCTTGTGTTACTTCTTTTAGAGAAGAAGATGTCATCTCCCCAGTGACTACAGAGAAGAGTGTTATCCCATTAATGATTCTATCAATTGGAACATTTCAGATAGTTCCACAGGATAATCTAGAACAACCAGTGATACAATATAGAGAACTAGATGTTGTAACTAAGAAAGCTCCTTTCAGGAGATCTCAAAAGGTACGTCGATCGGTAATTTCAAGTGATTGCATGTTATATTTACAAAAACATAAGTTTGAAGTCAATGATGATTCAGATCATATGAAATTTTTAGAAGTAGTTTCTAATGCGAACTCTTCAAAGTGTATGAATGCCATGGAAGATGAATTGGCTTCAATGTACAAGATTGATGTATAGGATCTAGTGGAAATGCTTGCTAATTGCAAATTGGATGGATGCAAATGGGTTTTTAAGACAAAGCGGAATGCTTAGTGAAATTGAAAAGTATAAAGCTAGATTGATAGCAAAGGGTTATACTTAAAGGAAAGGCATAAACTATAAAGAAACCTTTTTGCTAGTTTCAACAAAGGACTTGTTTGCAGTTGTTATTGTGCCAATGACTTATTTTGATATAGAGCTCTACCAAAGAAACAGTAAAAGTCTATCAGAAACCATTTATATGAAACAAACAAATGGTTTCCAAGAGAAGGGCAAAGAGCACTTAGTGTGCAAGTTAATGAGGCCCATATATATATGTATATATATCTTAAAACAAGCATGTAAATGACAGTATCTCAAATTTAATAAGATAATAACTTCTCTTAGTTTCAAGGAGAATACAATAGATCAATATATCTACTACTTGATGAGTGGGATAGTTATGCAATCATCATGTTGTATGTTAATGATATTTTCCTTATTAGTAATGACATGAGTTTGTTAAATGAGACAAAGAAAACATCGTTGCAACATTTCGAGATGAAGGATCTTGATGATGCCTCATTTGTATTAGGCATACACATTCACTATAATAGATCTTGGGATTTTCTTGGCTTGTCTTAGATATCATATATTGAGAAAGTGCTCAAAAAGTTCAACATGGATGCATTCTCTTGTTGTTCTACACCTATTCAAAATGGTGAGTTTCTTTCTAAAGCTCAATATCATTAAAATGATGATGAGAAATCCAAAATGAAGATGGTCCCGTATGCTTCTATTGTAGGTAGTCTAATGTATGCTTAGGTATGCATATGATCAGATATATCATTTGTGATTGGTGTACTAGGGACATATCTGAGTAATCTTAATTAGAGATATTGGACTATTGCAAAAAAAGTTACAAGGTACCTACAAGGTACAAAAAATTACATGCTGACCTATAGGAGATATGATGATCTTATTATCACAAGCTACTCTGATTCTAATTCTGCTGGTTATTCAGATGATAAGAAATCGACATCTAGATATATTTTTATGATGGCAAAAGGAGTTGTATCATGGAAAATTATTAAGCAGTCAATTACAACAACCTCCACTATAGAAGCAGAATGTGTTGCATGTTATAAAACTACTCATGAAGCAACATGGTTAAGGGAATTCATATCTGGTTTTAATATTGTTGAGAATATTTCAAGGCCCTTAAGCATATATTGTGATAATGTTGTTACTATATGCTTTTCTCAGAACAATAAAAGTAATGGCTGCACAAAGTACTTTGATATCAAGTATGAATTTGTGAGAAAGAATACATGTAAGCATCAAACTGGAATTAAACATGTTTCCATGATTTGTGGATCCACTGACTAAAGGCTTATTAGTGCACATGTATTGTGATCATGTTAAGAATGTGGGATTAATTGAGTTTATTGATGTTTTGGATTAGTACGAGTTTTCCATTCTATGTTTTGTTAAGAATATCAAATTTATTATTATCTTGAGATTTATATAGTATTAATGATATTCTTATAAATTTTACTTATATGTTATTGTTGAATGTGCATATTTATCCTACAGTATATCGATGGAGACATTTAGGCCCTGTCTCATTATTATATTGAGATTTATTCTCATTTTGGGCATATTGGCAATGCATGGATCATTTCATAAAGATATATATACGATCGCATTTTTATGTGTATGCTTGATTCTTACATATTCCACATTATACTTTGGTTGTTCAAACATAAGTATTCAAGACATATATGACATTAGCATCCCTATCAAATATCATAATTTGCATTATTGGGTAATTATGCTAGACCTATGGTTTTAATGGTTGTTGTTGTTGTTGACATTTATTTTTATGACCATATATTGTAATATAAGTTCTTGTTTGTTAAACTATGTTGTCCAAGTAAGAGATTATTGAAATTTTCTTATGTGGATTATCATTATACTTTGGCCCATTGCTTATAACTAATGATATTAAAGATTTATCGGCATACTTGTTAAATGCTTGTATACCCAAAGGTATCTTGCATGTTAAGATAAGTAGAGTCATTTGCCCATTAAAGGATGTTTCACTTAGCATCATTATTATTTTAGTAATGTATTTAAGTATCACCCAAAGGTGAACTTAGGTACA
>JANHAO010002156.1:0-29917 GCA_026873985.1 Saraca asoca
GAGTAATGTCTTCCAAAATGTATTCAACACTGTAATGGATGTTAAAGGTAAGACAAAGGATAATGTGAAGGCTAGGATGGATCTCACACTTCTTTGTAGATAACCAGACTTAGATTTGGAGGATAGGGGAAATGGAAAATTTGTTAAACCCAAGGCATAATACACTTTGAATATGGATCAGAAGAGAGGCATTTTGTGAGTGGGTACAATCTTTAAAGGTCCCAGATGGATATGCATCTAACTTAGGAAGTTGTGTTGATATAAGCCAATGCACTTTGTAGCATATGAATAGTCATGACTGTCATATCTTCATGGAGTGATTACTTTCAATTGCATTCAGTTGTTTGTCAACTTCAATTTGGGAATCATTAACTAAATTGAGTTATTTCTTTTGAAACTTATGTTCTCTGACCTTGGAAGAAAGTAAACTTGAGATCATGGAGAAAAATATTCCCATTATCTTGTGTAAGTTAGAGAAGATATTCTCTCCTGCCTTTTTTGATGTAATGAAACATTTACTGGTCCACTTAGTGTATGAAACACATGTCGGTGGGCCTGTACAATATCAATGGATGTATCCGTTTGAGACATATTACTCTTTAATTTTCTAAGTAATTACTATTGTAACCAAGAAGCAATTACTTCATGTATTATAATTATTTCATATATGCTTGACAGATTCTTACACACTCTAAAGAAGAAAGTGAAAAATAAAGTTCATATTGAGGGTTCCATATGTAAGGCTTACATGCTAGAAGAGACTTTTACTTTTTGCTCATATTACTTCGAAGCTCATGTCAATTTTAGAACTAGATGGGTGCCTTGAAATGATGATGGTGAAGAGTCCTTTGAGCATCCTCCATTATCAATCTTTAACCATCCAAGCCAACAATAGGGAGCGTATAAAACTTGTTATCTAAATGAAGAGGAAGTAGCTGAAATATCCTTATTTGTTCTCTTAAATTGCCCTAAAGTTGAAACAAGCTGAAGTAAGTTATCCTTAATATTTTTCAAACTGAAGCATATGATGTAATTTGTAGTGTCTAATACATTTCATTATCATTGCAACCTTTACATTCAGATATTAAAAAGTAGATATCCTTCAATTAGTAATAATGAAGTTGACAAACAAATACAATCAAATTTTGTCACATGGTTCAGGGGTTATGTAAGATATTTTCATAAGTCTTCTTTTTGTGATTCTTTTTAGACTCATGTTATCTGCAACTGTTAGGTTATAACAAAGTCTACTTCCAATTGAATTTTAGGTGCACAATCTAGATAATCTTGTTCAAAATTAATTTCTTCATGACTTGGCATTGGGGCCTTTAAGAGTTGTGAAGACTTTCCCTATTTATTTTGTCAATGGCTATTCTTTTCACACATTTCAATGGGCAGAGAAATGAAAAACAAATAACTCTAAAGTAGCTCTTCATGGAATTGATAGTGTATATCATAGAATTCTACATGAAATAATTGAGATAAAATATACAGGATTGCCTATTAAGCAATTGACAATCCTTAATTGTAAATGGTTTGATCCTTCGCCCATGGGTACCAAAACTTGCCCCAAGTTTGGCATTACGCAAGTTAAATCCAACAGAAAATATAAGGGTAAGGATACATTTATCTTTGCTCAACAAGCTGAGTAAGTTTATTTTTCACCTTACCCTAATCCAAGTCCTAATAAGAGAGATTGGCTCATGCTGATTAAAACCAAAGCAAGACAGACAATTGATTTATGAGACGCTCCATTCCAAGATGATTCTACTTCAGAGTTGAATGTAGTCTCTTTTGACGATCAAATTGAAGATAATTTTAGAGATTTCAATTATACAGGAGAAGAAGTTAGTATGGCCAGGCACAATTTACCTATTGAACCCGATAATGAAGTAGACGAGCATGATACAAAAGCATAATAATATGATAGTGAGGAGCTTGAAACTAATGAAGAAGCTCCTAGTGATTTTGTGCTTAAAAGTGATTGACCATTTAGTAAGTTTCTTAGTTTTATTTGTATGTTATATTTTTATACTTTTATTTACTATTTAATGGCTAACTTACACTTTTTATGGTTTCATGTTCATAAATGTCTAGTCGAGACACACATGGTTATGGCAGCGGGGGCCGATCTAGAGGGAGGCATACTATGTTAGAGCCTACACATATGGAGGATCATGCAGTGGGTCTCAGTACTTCATCATCCACCCCACAAACCATACCACACATACCATAACTGAGGATTCCTCTTCTGCTTCTACGGTCGAAGCATCTACTCATAGTAGGTTACACATACGATCGAATGAGAATGAATATGAAGTTTTTCCCTTTCTCTTTATTATTTTTTTATTTCATTGCTTAGCTTTTAAGTATCTCTATACTAATGTTTCATATTTTGTAGGTTTATTCCTTCCACAGATTCTGTGAGCATTATTTCGGCTATCGTCAAGTCCAAGTATGATCAACCTTAGACTTGTTGGAGTGAGATGCCTGATGCAATGCATGAGATGTATTAATAAGAGTTTCAGGTGAAATTAGCATTTGATTTAAGATTTTATTAATTATATTTTGTTTATTATATTTACTAATGTTTGTTTATTAGTTCAGAAACATGGTATATGGGATTCGCTAGATAAACCTGAGATTAGGCGAATCTGGAGGCATAAGAGTGTTGACACTCTTCATGCAAACTTACCCTTCATTCGTAATGGAAAATCTAAGAGGATGTGGTTGTCTGTGAATGTCCTTCAAGCTTTGCGGGATGCGTGAAACAGTGACCCCAAGTTCGGACAGAAATCAGAGATAAATAAGAAGAACCAGTCTGTTAGTGATGGTGGATGTTTGAATCGGGGTGGCTCCATTTCTATCTCTGAGCATAAGCGACGATATGTAAGTTGTTTTATCTAACTAAATTTTCTTATCTTATTATTGTTGTGTCCCTAAACAGTTCATTAGTTTGTTTGTTTATTACTATGATTTCAGGGACTGCAGTTGGGGAGAGATTCTACCATGCCAGAGCTTTTCGTGAAGTTGAACCACAATTAGGAGATGAACTAGTGGTCAGCCGGAAGGGCTTTACAGACTTATGTAAGTTTCTCTAATTAAAACATAAATAATTAAATTTTTATTATAATTTAATTTGATTCTTTTTCTTTGAAAATAAACTTTGTTAATTTTCTTCTGCTTTAAAAATCATATGTATGCTTCTTTTGAGAGATTACTGGAGCAATCCCAGTCAGCCTTAGGAGGGTCATCTGTGGGTGAGTCCCTCTTATTTTTTCAGGCTATTGCTGGGAAAAATAAGAAAGGCAGGGCATTTGATTTTGGATTAGAGGTGGCCCACTATACATCTTCAAGTCCTAGGTCTGCATCTAGGTCACAAACATCTACCACCCAGCATGACTCTTCAATTAACCCTCAGCTGCAGGATCGTATCAGATAGCTAGAGACCTAGGTGTCAAACACTATCTCTCTTGTCATGAGTGAGTTGACTGCACTTAAGCAACAATTCAGTTCCATCACTGGCCAGCTTGCTTCTGTACCCCCGCATTCTTCTCAGACTCGCTTGGTTCTGGCCCCTACCATTAATGAGGATGAAAAGCAGTTAGCAGATGACACTCACAATGCCTTAGGGGATGAGTGATTTAGATCTTTTACATTATTACATTTAGGATTTACTCTCATATTAGATATTACTTATTGTTACTGTTGACATTATTACATTTAGATTTTTTATGTTATTTATTATATGGATTTTCTCTCATTAGATATTACCTATTATTTACTGTGATTTTTTTGTTCCTTATGCTATTTTATTGAATTGGGTAGTATATAAAACAAAAAAGTGATTGAAAATTTTTTTATTTCTAATGAAACTTCCAACGGACACTGACCCGTTGAAACATTTTTCAAACTATTAAAAAATTAAAAATAAATAAAATAAATTCATATTCCAATGGATGAAATCCGTGGGAATATGATTCCAATGGACCTACCCATTGGAATATCCCTTGGAGTGGATAAAAATAAATAAAACAAAAAAAAAATAAATTACTACTACAACGGATTATGTCCATTGGAATTATATTCCAATGGACATATCCGTTGGAAAATCCATTGAAAGAACTCGTTGGACAAATTTTATGAATAGATATTCTAATGGATAACGTCCATTGGAATTTCTGTTGGAGTGAGAAATCCATTGGAATGAGATGTTGGAATTGACCATTACAACAAGCGATATTCCAATGGACCAATATCCATTGGAATTTCCATTAGAATGGCCAATTCCAAAGGAATTTGGTGAAATTCTAATGAATTTTGTCCGTTAGAATTTCTTGAAATTCTTGTAGTGGTAGTCCTATACCACAAGTTGTCCTCCATACCATATCTCTTAGCAAAGGTTTGATAAGAGGATCGGCCAAGTTATTTGTAAATTAGATATAAACAATTGTCATAACACTACTAGAGATCAATTCTTTCACACAATCATTTCTTAGGTTAATATGTCTAGACTTTCCATTGTATACATTATTATAATCATTAGACATAGTAGCCTCACTATAACAGTGTAAGGAAATAGGTAGAATCAGTTGTGGCCACAACTCAATTTGTAACATGTTTCTCAACCATTCTACCTCCTTAGTTGTAGTAGCCAAAGCTATAAACTTTGCCTCCATTGTGAAATATGAGATATATTTGCTTCTTTAATGTCCAACTCATAGCTTTACTAGTTAGTGTAAAAATTTACCCTATTATGGATTTATTATCACTAGCACTTATTATCCAACTTGCATCTAAACAATCCTTCTAGTACAAAAGGAAAATATGTAACAGTTTATTTCAAATTTATACTCCTTTTAAGGTATCTAACTACTTTTCCAATTGCCAACTAATGATTTGTAATAAGCTTACTTGTGAAACATGAAAGCATACATATAACATATATCAGACCTTGTGCAATTCATAACATACAACAGGCTTCTTATAATACTAGCATATTTCAATTGTTCGATTGGTCTACCATTATTTTCCATAAGTTTTACACTTGAATGATATGTAATCTTTTATATTAAAATATTGAAACTTATTCAATAGTTCATCTATGTAATATGTTTGACTGAACAAAAAAGTCTTATCAATCTTAAGAAACTTTATCCCTAAAATTGTATCAATTTCATTCAAATATTTTATCTTAAACATAGAAGTTAGAAACCTTTTGGTCTCATTTATACCAAACATGTAAGTTTTAAAAATAAGTAAATCATTAACATGGAAACCAACAATTACTCCATATTCTTCTGTGAACTTTGAGTAAATATATTTATTAGTTTTATTATGTTTAAGTCCAAAAGATAAAATTACACAATCAAATTTTTCATGCCACTGTTTAGAAGCTTGTTTCAATCCATACAAAGATTTTACGAGTTTATATATTTTGTTTTCATTTCGTAAAGGCACAAACCCTTTACATTGTTTTATGTAAATTTCTTCTTTCAAATTACCATTTAAAAAGTCAGTTTTAAAATTCATTTGATGCACATATAATTTATAAATAAAAGTTAGAGCAAAAAATACTATAATAAATGTTATTCTGGCCATAACGGCATAAGTATCAAAATAATGCAATCCTTCCTTTTATGTAAAACCTTTAGCAACTAATTTTTCCTTAAAGGCTTGTATAGAACCATCTATATTATAATTTCTCCTAAAGACCTATTTGCAGTCTTTAGGTTTTAACTCTAGTGGTAAGTCAACTAAGATCCAAGTGATTATTAAGCATTACAGAATCTATTCCATCATTTATAACTTCTTTCTAGAATGGTATATCTCTAAAAGCCATTGCTTCTTTATATATCTTAGGATCATTTTCAATGTTTAATAATACTGGTATCTTGTTAACTATATCATTTTTGTTTTCTTCCATAAGAAACATTATAGAATTTGTAGTTATGAATTCAAGATCCAGGTATTTTTCATTTCTAGCATTTTGACTTATTCTAGGTTCTAATAGTTTACATACTTCTTTTTTCTTATTATTAATAAAAGAATTAGATACCATAGATTTATTTTGATCCATATTACTTTCTGGTTCATGCATAATTGAATTATGATAAATTTGTTCTAAAAAAACTTTACATATATTAATTCTATAATAAGGTTAGATTCTAACTCTAAAATTCTATATGCTTTAGGATTTTGTGCATAATCAATAAAAACACCTTTTATTTCTCTAAGTGCCTTAACTTTGTTTTTTGAGAATCTAAAATTCTATCAAAAGCTATTTTAAAATATTTTAGATTTGGTTTTAATTATTTCTAGACTTCATATAATAATACATGAGGTTTTTTTTTTAAAGAACTCTATTATGAATGAGACATGTATTAAGCAAGGCTTTACCCCACAAATTGAATAGTAATCATGTATTTAAAATCATGACATTTACTGTGTCAACTAAAGTCCTATTATTTCTTTCTACCAATCCATTCTATTAGGGATGTAAATGAAGTAGATCTTTGGTGAATTATCCCATGTTCTTCATAAAATGAATCTTGTTGAGAAATATTCACCACCTCTATCACTTCAAAAAATTTTAATTTTTCTTTCCATTTGATTCTCAACAACATATTTAATTTTTTTGGATTTTTGAAAAGGTTCTTAGTAAATATACAAATGTATCATATGAATGATCATCTATAAAATTAATAAAATCTTTTTTCTACCTTTAGTTAGTTTACCATTTAATTCACAAATATCATAATGTATTAATTTTAAAATTTGTGTTTCATGTTTAGACTTTGGGAAAAGGTTTTCTTGTTATTTTTCTTGAACACATATTTAACAATTATCATGTGGTCATATGGAATGTAATCATTAGAAGACATAAATTTTAGCATTGCATTATTTAAATGTGCTAATCTAGCATGCCAGAAAGAAGACTCAATGATATAAGTAGAACTATTTATTTCATTAAGTTTGAACATTCCATCAAGGAATAACCCTTTTCCCCCCAAATACACTATTCTTGGAAACAATTACAATGTTTGACTCTAAAACAATTTTAAATCCTTTCTTACATAATGAACTTATGGAAACTAAATTTCTTCTAATTTTAAGAACATAAAACACATTCATGAAAGTAAGCTTTTGTCTAAAAGTAAACTTAAAAGCAACAATTTTGTTGATGGTAAAAAGAGGTAGGAGTGAGCAGAAGTCTTACATCGATGAAAAGTCGAGTATCATTGTACCTTATAAGGCGAGGGTATGCCCCTCCTAAACATAGTGGCACCCTTGCCCGATTGGGCAAAGAGGGACAAAACCCCTAGCCTACCTCTGAGTTAAGGCAGGACAATACCTCCTAGGAAGAGGATTCCAATCCCCCAATAGAGGCACCTTTTGGGGAACAAGATCTCTCTAGAAGGGTAAAACTATGTGACTACAAGATCGACCAAAGTGGATAATACCTCACACGTGGGGCAAGGGTCATTCTAACCATCATCAAGTTTCTTTTCCAATGACTTTAGAAGAGTCACAATTTTCCATTAGTACATCCTCTGGTTCATCCAATTCTATGTAGGAAGTAAAAAGTGACTTGTTGCAAACATACACAGTTGTACTTGAACCAAGGAGCTAACCTATGCTTTTAATTGCAACAACCAAGTTTAGTTCTATGATCATTCTAATATACATATAAAAAATCATAGCCTTAAGTTTCTTGTCTTCGCTTTCCACCCAATTGGCTTGTTTGGATTTTCCAAAGGAATCACCTTTCTTTATTTCAACAAGTTTGTTCCTACATTCTTTAATGTAGTGCCCTTTCTTTCTACAATGAAAAGAGAACCTATTCTTTTTCGTATTTTTCTTAAATTCACCACTTTTCTAGAATTTAAGATTGTTTTGAGTCTTTTTAGAATCATTTCCTACATAATTCACTTGGGATTTGTTATTTGTATTCACTTTTGCATTTAGTAACAAAGCATCATGTGCACGAGTCTCACACTCAATTTGCATATGTGTTTGAAACTATTCAATTGCTAAATTTTCTATAGAATGCTAAATCCTTTCCTTGTAATCATTCCAAAAAGAAGACAGCTTTGATAGAATTGCTCCCATTTGAAGTGACTCAAGAATTCTTATGCTCAAATTTCTGAATTTAGAAACCAGTATTTGTAGTTCATAGAATTAATCTATGAGGGGGCATATCATCAGTAATTCTAAAATCAAAATAATTTAAGGATAAGAATTTGTCTGTATCTTTCTTCTCATTTTGATACATAGTTTCCAATGCAATTCAAATTTCTTTTAGTGATGACATTGAAGTATATAAATCATATAAACAATCAGAAAGGGAATTCAAATTATGACCATGACAACTAATGCATCTTCTTCACTTTTATTCCTTTTCTTCTTGACATCATTAGAATAATCAAGTTTAGGATATTAAAGAGGGTAGAGATCCTGATTAAGTATATAATACACCTTGAGGGTTGTGAGTAGAAGAATTATTTTATCCTTCCATCTTGTAAAATTCAAACCATCAAAATTATCTACTTTGGTCATATGAACATAGTAATAGTAGTGTTTGAACTTGTCTCCATTGTAAGATTATTACACTCAAATTGTTAGTAAAATTACATAATAGGAGATATGATATTAATAAGAATGATTTTGAGGTGTGTAGTAATTGAACTTTCTTGAATATAATAGCCCTTCACATAGAAAGAAGAGTTTTATTCTAGGATATAACAAAGCCTTCAAAAGTCTTTTACAAAAAGCAAAATACTAGTTATAAAAAATTAGAGTAAAATGCTCTTATATAGACAATGAATAGTTACATGGAATAGTTATCATTTTTCTTGAACTTGAATAGTTATGTCTCGAATCATCGTGTTTCCATCATGTCTTTGCACATGAACCTTTATGTTTATTAACACAAACATTTATATCTCTTAGATATGTTTCTAGGATGAGAACCAATATATCTTATGGATGAGAATCAATACGTCTTTTGATTGAAGATCAACATACCTCTTAAATATAACCTAAGATATTTTTCGTCAAAATCACTTATATTCTATTCTACTTAATGTGGAACCTTATAGTTTTTCTTTTATAATTTACAAACTATTCAATATTTATATCTATAAACCGAAAAAAAAAAGACTACTCTTGTGAAAAATATTTTCTCCAAACAATTGACACTTCAAAATTTAAAATACAAACGATGGACCCCAAACTTGACAAGGATTTGCTTCGCTACATACTTCTACCCATAAAAAATCTAAAAGAATTTGCAAGGACAAACTAAATATTATTTACTTTTACTTGCTTGGTCATTACGACTGTGGTAAATAGTGCAATGACATTTGATATTACTTTAATATTCTCTTCTTTTCGATGTTTTAGGTTCGAACATAAGATCTGATGTATGTGTATGTGTCAAGTTCAAATCTAGAATATTATGTGTACTTTAAATATCTTACTACTCTTGCTATAAATATATATATATATATGTATAACTCACTTGGATATTGTAATTGCTTGCAAAGCTGTCGTATGGCCCACAAAAAACACTTGAGCAATACGCAGACCAAGTTCCCCGTGTTGCCGTGTTGGTTGGCCACCAATTTCTTTTGCTGACCGCAGGTTTTATCATCTCTTGTATTGGGGGATCTGGATCTCATTTCTTAAATTCTCAATTTTTTTAATTTAAAAAATATAACTTTTTATTTTCAAATCAACTATTTTAATACAAAAATTATTTTTATTTCTATCTTTTCTGGATATTCTTTGTATGAATGCAGCAGATTTAACTTTTTTTTTTTTTCAT
Organism: Saraca asoca; assembly: GCA_026873985.1. NCBI lineage: Eukaryota > Viridiplantae > Streptophyta > Magnoliopsida > Fabales > Fabaceae > Saraca > Saraca asoca. Next base: position 9,830 of record JANHAO010002156.1, read on the forward strand.
TTTACACGATGGGGTTTCTAATTGTGGATTATTACGTTCGTAATGTAGCAGCTAAGATATTTTTTGTAATTATATTTTATAATACTTTATTTTTTTAATGTATACATAATGGCTTAATCACAAATTATATTACATTTTATATCCTTAAATAAAATATTCTATATTGATCCATTAAATATACAAATTAGATTTAAATTAATAATTTTTATCAAATTTAATACAAAAAATCTTAGTTGATACACAATCTTTAACATGATTCTAAACTTATAATCATTAGGAAGAAAATGAATGAATATTACATTATTACATTAAAAAATATATATAAATCACACGACTCATGTAAAATGAAAAAAACACCTTGATTTAATTATCAACATCACAAATCTAATTAATTTTCTTTTTAATAATTATCAATTTGAAATCCCTGTTAAAGCTCTATGTGTCAATTAGGAATAAAACCTTTTCTCCCAGATAAAAAAAAATAATTGTTTTAACTTTCAACTACATGCAGCTAACATTTTCCACTGGACTGAGGGTTGTTGAACCGTTGATGTTCATGTACTTTCCTTATATTTGAAGCTTTTTACTAAATTAAACTTCTGAATTAGATGTTTTAACTTATATATATATATATATATATATATATATGCCAGATAAAAAAATAATTGTTTCAACTTTCAATTACATGCAGCTAAATTTTTCCACTGGACTGAGGGTTGTTGAACCGTTGATGTTCACGTATTTTCCGTATATCTGAAGTTTTTTTACTAAATTAAACTCCTCAAATTAGATGTTTTAACTTATATATATATAATTATACTTTTACATATATTTCATGAGATATTATTTTTACTGGAGAAGGATAGGGAGGCCACCTAACTTCAGGTGTGAAACTCAAGTCTTTGCTTGATTCATATGAAGGAATCATAGCCTATTGGGTACATATTTGTCAAAATATGATTACATAGGATGTGACCTTTACTAAAATTATCAGATTTATGTAAGTAGGATTGCTTATACGCAGACTAGGTAGATTACTTTCAAGAAACTGAGAGTATTCTACCGGTTAAATTACTTGGTTTGATTCTTATAATTTTAGTTAATTTTTAATTAAATTTTAAAATTTAACAATATGAAAATAAATTTTTACACTTTTTTCAATTGAATATTTCTCAATTAAATCATCTTAATACACATGTAGACATCGCTTTATTAATTTAACTTAAGAATTACTTATAAAAACTTATATATCATTACCATTTGTGTTTTAAGTGAGAAATAATGTAAAAAAATTTTGTTGCAAATATTAATACAACACAAATATATTATAATTTGCTTAAAAAGGTTAATACCTTTTATAAGCAAATTATAACCTTTTATAGTTTAAAAAAAATATTTACATTTATGTTTTAAGTGACATATAATCAAATTTGTATTTCAATCTAAATCAAATTAATTCATGATCCTTAAATTTTTAGCTTAAAATATATTATAATATAATTGTGAAAAAAAATTAAATAATAAAAATGGATAAATCACATTTATTTTCTCTAAAATTTAATGTAATTACATTCATATCCCTTTTATTTAAAAAAAATTCATTTATTTTCTTTATTTTTTTGTTGTAGAAGAAGTGAGTGTATATTTAAAATTAAAAAAGTGACAAATGTATATAAAAATAAAAATCAATGTATATTTTTGAAAATAAAAAGGAAAATGAGTATAATTTTTTTTTAAAAAAAATTGAAGATCCAGTCATTAGTTGTATATGTAAGGGTGAGAATGGGTTTCAAGAATGCTTAAATTTATTAGGGCTAGTCCAATGTGCCATTCCTCTCATCCAATACTTTAGGCAACTGGCTCAAGTTCATCATTTGAGTGGCAAATTGTGAGGAAAAACAAAACTCAAACTTAAATCTTTATTCCATTTACAACAACAATTTGTATTTTTTTTTATATCATTGAACATCATTACATTAAATTTTCAATTGCCTTGTTCTTCTTCTAACTTACTAATTTTACTTATCTATACAAACAAAATAAAAATAGAGTAAACTAGACAAGGTACTCTCTATTTAAAAATTATTCCTAGATGTATTCTAATTTGGTGGTTTAATCAATTTTTTAGCCATAAAACTCTCATTGATGAATTAATTAATTAATTAGTGGATTAACAGAAATTTTAGTCATTATAGTCTTATTTAATTTATAATTTAATTCTTTTAATTTTTAATTTTTTATCAATAATTTTATAAAAAAATTTTAATAATTTTAATTCTTATTAATGTGAAGATTCCTCTTTTTCTTCTAAAAAAATAATTTAAGGAAATTTTTATTTAATAGTTTAAAGTTAATAAATAAATTTTGATGACATAAATATCACAAGTCGATGAAAATAAAATATTAATATTTAATTTAATAAATATATCAAATTTTATTATAAAAATTAAATTATAAATTTAGAAGAATTACGGAATTAAAATCTTTATTAATCCTTAATTAATTTATAGGTGATTGCTTAGACTCGATTTTGTTTCATAGACTTGACATAGGTCCACATGTAATAATGGACCTATATTTTATGGGCTTAGACAATCGACATGTTCACTTTCGTGTGCATGTGATAATAATGATCCATACTTGTACCTCTCGTTGGAAGGTAGGGCGTTCACAGAGTTTGCCATAATTCAATGGCAAAAATGCATATTTTATTCCCTTACTTTTACAAAAATTTCAATTATTTTTTATAAAATTTATTTCAAGTAGTTTTATCTCATAACTTTAAAAAACACAATCTTATTTAGAAGGCTAATTTTACTTGATTTTGTAAAGAAAACACCTACATGGCATCTAACATTATATCCTACCTTAAAGACCAAAGAACCAAAAAGGGAAAAAAATATGATGAAAAAAAAATAAAAAGCCAACTAATACCTTCAAAATGAGGAGGAAAGGAAACATGAAACACTAAAAATATGATGCTTTTGATCACAATGTCAAAGCTTTTAGCTCTTTCAACATTCATACACAAAATTTTGCAGCTGCAAGTATTCAACCTTCAGTGGGTTAGTCGAGGTGCTAAATAGGAATTTCTATTTAAAAAAAAATCAAATGGAGGTATTTTTTTTAGTGAGATTATGTGTTTATCTAAATTTATGGGATAAAAAATTGCTCAAATTAAAACTTGTATAAAAGTTAAGAGATAAAAATGTGTTTTGACTGGATTTAAAAGTTTAGAATGAGCAAAAGAATTGATAGTGCTAAAATACAAAGAGGGTGTGAATTGGTGTCAAAAATAACTTCAAGCTTTTTAAAATTTTCTTTTGATTTTTCTAAAAGAGCAAGTTCCAATTCATAAAAGCAAGTAAAAATATGCAATTTAGAAATAGTAAGCACTTTGCAAACAAGTAAAAAGCATAAATGTAGAGAGCAGGGTAGAGAGGATATAATCAGTGTATAGAGATTTGCTGATCTAAAAAGAATGCCTTTTAGGTCTACTCCTCTCTTTTAAGGTCAAATGAATACTTAAGGGGTTATTCACTAACACTTTGTTTATAGCCCTTTTACAACCATAGACACTTCTTCTTTAAGGACTCAAGCAATCCCACCTCAAGACAATAATTTCCTAGCCCTTAAGAGACAATAATTTCCTAGCCCTCAAGGATTATACAAGTATTTTGTTCACTCAATCTTAGGCTAGTGAATTTCAAATACAATCAAAGATAAAAAAAAATTTCTTTCTCAAACTCTCACTTTACGTAGATATGCATATAAAGAATAATTTCTCTCAAAATAGCACAAGAAGATTAGAAAAGAAGTTTGAAGCTCAAGTTCTTGTGTATCTTAGTGTGCTTTCTTGAAAAGGAGAAAACTCCTATTTATAATTGAAACCTTGAAACAAAGAACAAAAGGTTTAGCTACTGTCCAGCAAAAATCTAGTTGTCGTTTGGCCATTATAATATTGCCCATTCACAAAGAGCAAAAGAGACAACATTCTACTTGCTTTTTTGGCCATAGCTTGCTCCTTCTGATATGTAATAGTTAGTACAATTGTGTTTCTATAAAATCTGGCTATATACAGTTTGAAACACATTAGTAGCAACAAGAAATTAAAAAATATAACCATTATGTAACTGTTACACCATCAAGTCATTTTTACAATTTTGCAAAGAGCAGCTTGCTCTTTCTATCCAATTTTTTTTTGCCTTTTTTTGAGGAACAAGTTTTACGAATAGTAAACACGAGTTAGAACCTTTAAATTACCTTAGTAGAACCCATATATATATATATCAGTTAAAGCATAATGGTAATATATTTAACATGATTTCCCACAAGACTAAATAAAAAAGACATATTTAACCAAGGACTTCAAACTTATGCAAAATAATTAAACTAGATCATCATCAAAACTCATAAATAATTGGAAATATTATACCATAAGGGGTTTTGACAACCTCCTCTGTTATATGAGAAATTCGAATTGTATTTAGAGGGTTAGTGAATGACCTGAGCACGACAATGATCTAGCACGAAGAGCACTATGTCTTTAATTCGCATCATAAAGTGACCTCCTCAGCTCGAGCTCATCCTTGATAAAGCGAGCCTGGCCTTATGATCCCAAAAGATAGACACTTCCTCAGATTGAAGGATCTGACTAGCGAGGTGCAATCAGCGAACTGAGAGCTCACTGAACAGAAGACTAACACATATATTACCTAACTGACATACGGGGTCCACTTGCAGGAGGTAATCTGCAATAGCCGAATTACAGGATTTAGTCTTATACATTAAATGTTGATGTAATAGATTTACTGCATGTACAATTATAATTGTAACCTCATCTTCTCTATAAATACAGGTAGGAGATGAACGCAAAAAGGGAGAGGCCTGTATGCTAAAACTCTATAAAAATATTCTCAGATCAATACATTACCATAGACGTAAAGTCCGGTGCCATTCGGATTTAGTTGAACCACATTAAAAAGCTTGTGCTTTCTGTTGCTCTTCCCTTTTTCCTTTATTAGTTTGCTTATTTATTGCTTTGGAACCAGTTAACAGCTTGAGATCCCAAAAGAATCTCTTGTTGGCTAGAGTTTGGGTCAGAACCAAAATCCACCATCAATATTTTGGCACCATCTATGGGGATCTCACTTGTTTTGGTTTGTTTCTTACCGTAATGGCCAAGGGAAGAGGTATTAGAGTTTCAAATGCACAACATAACCTTCCAGAAGGGCATGTCTCAATAATAGATTCCTTCACCATTCCTGTTATCGGAGCAACTACTGGCTTTGCCCCAGCCAGTTCTGTTCGACCAACAGCCACTACCAATGACACCAATGGAGTGTAGATTTGGCTCCAACGTCAGAAAAAACTAGAAAACATGATGGGAGAACTGACCAAAGCAGTTACAATGTTAACATAAGGTGTTCAAAGACAAGCTAAAGTCACAATGCCCATAAACATTCTCCAGTAGCAGCGAGTTAGACGTTTGGATTATTCTAACCAAGAGAATTCTTTGGCTCGTTGCTTGTAAGGGCAAACTCCCGGTCATAGTCCTCACAACCATGAGGACCAAGGACTTTAGTAATCATCTAGCCAACAATCCAAGGCACAAGACCCATTGATCAGAGAGCCAATTCAAAAAGTAACTTAATTGGAAGAATGCCTTCGAGCTCTGAGTAATCGAGCTTGCTATGAAGAAATGTCATCGCTCTTCGTGGAGATTAAGACTCAAACTCTCCCCCTCAAACTCAAGGTCCGCGCGATCTCATTATACAATGGGGACTCTGACTTGTATGATCACCTAGATGCATTCAATGTCCAGATGGACCTGCAGACAATTGATCCCTTGATCAAGTGTCAAGTGTTTCCAGCCATATTGGGAGGTGCACCTCAAGCTTGCTTTAGAAGCCTCTCCACTCACTCAATTTGCAGTTGGTAAGATTGTTAACAGAAATTTATCAGTCAGTACAGAGCACTGAAGAGGTAACTTATGCCTCCTTGTCATATCACTATGGTCTTTCAGCTTAAGCATGAGTTGCTAAAAGATTACATTGCAAGGTTCCAGCTCGAGGCCAATTCAGTGGAGAATCCATTTGAAGAAACCATGCTAGCGACAATCTCTACGGGACTTTGCGAAGATGGAAAATTGTAAAAAAGCTTGTACAAGTCCCCAGTGAAGGACCTCACCAAATTCTATGAGCGAGCTATTAAGCAGATCAAATGGGAAGAGACCTTTGGCTTAAAAAGGTCTGACAATAAGGATAAAAAGGCTAGCTCCTCTCACGGAAAGAAAAGGGGCGACATGAACCAGGGTGATCATTTTGTCGAATGGGCTACGAATAAGTTCAGAAGGCCCAGAGGTGAGCAACCTCAACATTCAGACTGCCCCGAGCAGTATAGCATCCTAGTAGACTCCCAAGATAGGATCTGCCTGGCGGAAAGGGATAGGGAAGACTTCGAAAGGCCCAAACCTTTGAAGACCCCATTTAGGCAAAGGAATGGAGACGAGTTCTATGCCTATCACAACAAGGCTGGCCACGGCACCTCAAACTATCAGGCCCTCAGGGATGCAATTGAAGACCTAATCAAGAGGGGTTGTTTAAGGAAGTACGTGGTGCGACCTGCAAGGCAGCAATCCCAACTTCCCCAACCAAATGGTAACCAAGAACTGGGGGGCTCGGTCTGAGGTATACATTGACAATGTATCCCAAATCCCATAATGAATGTAAATACTTATCTTTGCTTTGTACAAAGCTGTTTGTCGATTGGCTTGATGTTATTGTCTACATTTTTTCATTCTGCCCTATACTGTCAAGTGTTTGCATTTTTCACAGCTTACATGCGGTCAACATCTTTCAAGTCTCATGTATAACTTTGTGCCAACTATGACCTTTAGTCTGATTGAGGCCCCCCAAGACTTATTCTGGAGATGAATTGACGAACACTTTGCAGTGCAACTGTATGCTCACTGAGGTGTAGAGGCACTAAAAAATACTCACTTTGCCAGTATAGTGCATGCTCATTGAGGTGTGGAGGCACTAAAAAATATTAACTTTACCAGCGTAGCTGTGTGCTCACTGAGGTGCGGAGGCACTAAAAAATACTTACTTTGCCAGAGTAGCTGCATGCTCGCTGAGGTGTGGAGGCATTAAAAAACACTTACTTTGCTAGCATAGTTGCATGCTCGCTAAGGTGCGGAGGCACTCTTAAACACTTAACGCTAGCGTGGCTATGTGCTCATTGAAACGTAAAGAATTGATGACTTGATTAATTGCCTAAGGCACGAGATCACCATATTCGTAGCTCGCATGTGACCAATAGTTCGCAGCTCTCATGTGACTTTCTGATCATATGCAATCCCTTTGGTAGATTTGACAATGCTTATGTGCAAAATGCTTTAATTATTATGTTCAGGAAGGTTTGGCCGATTAGCTATCTAAACGATTCATTGCAAGTTATAAAGTTTATGCTACTACGGATACAAAAAACTAAAAATAGCATATCGTGATCGCAAAGAAGGTCTTATTCTTTAAAAAGCCTCAATGAGGTAAGATTACATCAGGAAGAGAAAATACAAGTCAAAATGAACTACAACTAGTCTCATTTAGAAGGAAGACTGCTGCCCTGGGAAGAAAGCCCTCACTGATGGGATGCACCCTAGCTGATTAAAGCTTGCAGACCTACTCGAGCCCCAAGACTTTTCTCTCAGAGCCTTCCTCGATAGCGAGCCCTTCCTTAACTTGACCCTCACCAATGGAAAAGGAAAGAGAATTATTGCTCCTTAAGAGATCCCTCCATGTTATCAGAGGAGCCGAATCTTCTGAGTTCTCTATGCAGTAGGCCATACACACCCCGACGGAGAGTCAAAATGTCGAAAGTAATGGAGGTTTGTCTAGAATCTTCATGCTTTGCTCAATGGAAAAGTGGAATGGATTTCTTCTCCCTTAAATAGAGCTAAGTCCGGCCTCACTGAAGAGTCCAGATTAATTCCCCAACCACCATCATTTATTACCTCAAAAAGGATTAAGGCTAACTCACCAATAATCTTCAAATACATGTCATAGGGAACACGGCCTAGAACAAATGAAATGATAGTCTCGGTAAAGACTTTGACTGAATGGCTACTGAAAAGTCTCAACTCCCAACCCACAAAGCGATTTGAGAGTTAGAAGGGCTTATGTTATATGAGAAATCTGGATCGTATTTAAAGGGTTAGTGAATGACCTGAGCATGGCAATGATCTAGCTCAAAGAGCGCTCAGAGTGCTATGTTAGAGCGACCTCCTCAGCTAGAGCTCATCCTTGATAGAACGAGCCCGGCCTTATCATCCCGAAAGATAGACACTTCCCCAGACCAAAGGATCTGACCAACGAGATGCGATCAGTGACCTAAGAGCTCACCGAATAGGAGACCAACACATATGTTGCCCATTTAACATGTGTAGCCCACTTGCAAGAGGTAATCTCTAGTAGCTGAATTACAGGATTTAGTCTGTCTATTTAGTCTTGTACATTAAATACTGATATAATAGATTTACTATATGTACAATTACAATAGTAACCTCCTCTCCTATATAAATACAGGTAGGAGATAAATGTAAAAAGGGAGAGGCTTGTATGCTGAAACTCTATAAAAATATTCTCATATCAATATATTATCATGGACGTAGGGTTCGATGCTATCTGAATTTGATCGAACCATGTTAAAAAGCTTGTGCTTTCTGCTGTTCTTCGCTTCTTCCTTGATTATTTTGCTCATTTACTGCTTTCAAACCAACTAACAGCTTGACTTCCCAAAAGAATCCCCTGTTGGCTGGAGTTTGGGTCAGAACTAAAATCCACCATTAACATCCTTCTTTTTTATTATAACAATATTGTTTAATAAAGACAAGTTAGAATAAAAGATAAAGGACAAGAAGCATTGAAACTTAATAGTTTAGATTGTCTTCTTGTGTAGTCTTCCTTATTTTCGGCTTAGATGTCTTTCCATATGCTTATGCCTTTTTGTCTTTTTATTCTCCAAAACTTGTATTTTTCTCATATTGTTCTCCACCTTTGGCATTATCAAAACACTTATAAATTTGTTAGCAATAAAGAACATAAATGTATTTAATGAAGTAACATTAAACAGCAAGAGGAGACATAAATACAGGTACACCTAACAATTTTATAAGATATGGTAGCAAGTACATAAAATTATTAGTAGCATTAAAAATAAATCATATAACACATTAAATGACAACTAACTCTCATGTCATAAACCAAATAATCATTGCCATAAGATTGATCAACATAAAAGTAATGACCAAGAAGTTATTTAATAGGTGCACTTTTATAAGTAAATGCTTATGTATTACATGCAACGAATGCATATGTTAAAAATGCACAAAATCCTATAGTTAAGTCTGAGGAAGAGGCCAAGGCATCTTTGATTTGTTGCATTATCATATAAGGCATGGAGACAATTTGTCATTGCATCTCTTGAAATTCCATAGCCACATTATTCTTCCAAGCAACTAAATCTTCCTTCAAACTTAGGATTTCTATTTCCAACCACCCTACAAAAGTTTCTTAGGGATTTACATTATGACTAGCTTTATTCATATTACTTGTCTCAGTTGAAGTGTATTGATCATAGCTAGAGGACTAATCTAACAAGAAGAAGTGCTTGAGGTTTGAGAGGTTGACTAGAAATATTGATATTTGGAAAAAGATCATGTATATCAACCATAGTAGGAAGTGTAGAATGCAAACCTATAGGATAAACTCTTGAAACACTTGGAAGCGAAGACTTTCTGGCCAACCAAGTGGCTTATTGTTGCATAATAATATCCGAAGAAGAAAAGCTTAAAGATTGGCTACTAGACAAATCTCAAAGTGGTATAAATGCAAGGTTTATGGGAAAGGTCTTAGGAAGATTAGAGAGCTTTTGAAAAATGGGACTAACATTAGCGATATGTAAGAGAGTATATGTAACTTTCTCTCATAGTGAAAGGACTTCATCTTACTTCTTTCCCACTTGTTCCTTTTTATTTTTCTTAGAAACTTTTTCTTCCTTGACCATATCTTGCTTAGCATCTCTTTTTACACTTTCATCACCAAGTTCATCATAAGTTAGGATAGGTAAATCATAAGGAGTTTCAACTTCAAGGTTAACACTTCCGGAGAATTCAGATTTTGAGCCTAGTATCTTGATTTTGGGAGCCACATCTTCATTTTCATCTTTATTTACAATTTTTAAAGGAATGAAAGTCATAAAATCATTGATCATTGCTTTAAGTTCTGGATCATGAGTAGAAATAGATTGCCCCCTCAAAGTGTGCTTCCTTTTCATTTAAATTAGTGTACTTCCCCTTGGATGGTACAACTTGCTCAAAAACATCAACTTACTCTTTCAAAACTTGGATTGTAAGACTTGGGATGAAGCATTTGTGAGGTCTAGTGTTGACTGGGTTTGGTTTAGGCTAGTTTAGCAGTTGAATCATGTTGTGCATGCTATAGATGAGGCTTATCAATAAGATCAATGACTTCATTCTCTTTTTGGTTTGGTTGCTTGCTCTTTTAGGGTGGAATAACTCTACTTTGAATTCTTATAGATCTTTTTAAGCTAGAAACATTTCTAGCACTTTTGCTCATCCCTCTAAAAATGTTTTCTTTATTTTTTTCAATAACTTTCTCTTTGCCTTTGCAAAAGTTTTTAAAATGCTTAGATCTTTTTAGGATACACACTTTAAAGAATAAGATACCCTTAGCTTTGGGAGTAAGAGTAGTAGGATCAATATCTTGAGTGTAAGTAGAATCACTCTCTTTTTAGAATTATCAAAATCACTAGAGCTTGAATCTGACTGCTTACTCTTTTTGGGTGAAGTAGCATACTGGGATTCAAAATCAGTGAGCAACTTTCTATAAACATTGTGTTTCTTTGTTGAGTAGTTTTTAGGATCAATCACTTTCCTTTTTTTAGAAACATATTTTGGAGCATCTTCTTTAGAGAACTTGATTTCTTTTAACCATGTAACATTCAAAGTATTTCTAGGGTCACCAACACTCTTTCTTCTTTGCTTAAGTCACCACTAAAACATTTTTAGATTTGGATAATGAACAATCCATAAGGCAAAGGTGCATAGTTCATGTTTCTCACATGTATAAGATGATGTAACCAAGATTCAATTTGAAACCATTTTCAATAGCCCATAACATAAAGAACTCAAATTCACTAACATTACTAATATAGTCACCCTTTGGATAAAGAAATTGGCAAATAATGTAGTAGAGTAACTTCTTATCTTGGTTAAGCATCCAATGTTTGACATGAGAAGAGGTACTTTGGCCTTTAGAGACAACTTTGGTCCACTCATCGGCATTATATTTATCAGCATTCAACTTGTCTTTCTTCGATGTCATGCGATGCGATCATTTAGAATTTTCAAGATTTTGTTGAGCAATTTTATGGTGAGTGTAATTTCCTTTCTATTCACAAAAATCACAATACTTGAAATGGTTCTTTCAAGGTTGATGTTAGGGTAGAACAATTGAATGTACCAATTGTCCCTTTTATTGTTGAGTTTGAGCAATTTTTCCCCACCTTGCTTTTTCCCAAGCAATACACTTAAGTTACTCTTTCTCAAATGAACCCAAATCAACTATTTAATGAGTAACATTTTCTCTTTGAAAATTGGTTGGAGTAGTGGGCTTTGGCTTTTGGATATCTAAAGAATGGGTTGGAAAAGGAGAGAATTTTTAGTTTGGGAAGCCATGAGTGAGTGTTTAAATTTGGTCTAAATGGATAGAGAGCATGGGTTTTATAGAGAGAGGTTAGGATTTAAATGAAAGGGGAAAATAAAATAAATAGGAATTTGGTGAGAGTTTTCTTGTGAAAAGTGTTTGAGGGTAAGAGTGTAGCACAAAAATGAGAAAGAAAAAAAAAAGAAATTGCAGTTTGAATAAGTAAAAAATAGAGTTGCAAAAATTTAAGTTAGATAATGGCAATGGAAAACAAAGAAGACAATGAATAAGGGTTTTCATTTTTTGACAACTTTCATAAAAAAAAAAAGGTAATGGACCTTTTTGAACCTTTTTGAAGACAAGACAAAAAAAAACTAAATGGAAGTTAAAAATAGGTTGAATTTAAACTGCAAATCAATTTTAAAACTTACCCATTTTTTGGAACTTAAAAAATGTGTTTGGAAAGCTAATAAGTAATCAACCTAAAATAAAGAGGTTTAGTTGGTTTAAAAAACTGTAAAATAGTTTAAGAACAAAAAAAATGACCGTCCCATTAAAAAATGAGTTTTTGAAAACTAAACTTAGTTATATAATAATTAATAGTTATATTTATAAAAGAATGTTATTTAGACAAGAAAAGCAATTATAGTCTACTACTTTAATAAATTGGAATAAATTATTTCCCAAAACTTTGTAATAAAAAGTATGGAAAAATATATATTAAATAAGTAAAATATTATTTTAAAACAAACTTGAACTGTTAAGCAATTGTATAAGAAAGTGGAAAGTTTCATTTTGTGAAACAAAATAGTAAAATTATACTTTAACATTTAAAAGGAAAACTTTGAGAGAAAGAAAAGTTTTGAAATAAACTACTTTTTGAAAAATTAAGTTGTAAAAGGATAAGGCTTAAAACATATTGTTTACTTGCATAATGTTAATACAAAGATGCCTTAGAGAAAATTGTTGTAAAGGTATGAATATTACATACCTTAATATATTTAATAAAATATTATGTTTTGGCCTTTTTATTAATTTTGTCTTAAATATGTATATGTTTGATAAATTTATACTATCTATGCTTTAAACAAAATTGTTGTAATGGTATGGATATTATATATCTCAATATATTTAATAAAACGTTATGTTTTGGCCTCTTTATCAATTTTGTCTTAAATATGTATATGTTTAATATATGCATATTATCTTGGATAAAGTCCTATAATTGTGTATAAATAAATTACAATGAAGATTATGATTATGAGATAATATGTACATATAATTATAATTTTTAAATATTCTTGATTATGGAATAATTGAGAAAACAAGATATCAATTATTTATAAATAAACAACATATGTTGTGTCACATTATTTGGAAGAATGCAATGATCTTATACACTATTTAATATGGAGATATTTGGATAAACATATGGGCATATATTATGGAATATATGACTAGATTGACCTATTATGAGAAACCATATAGATTGTTACCATGTATCAATGGAGTTCTCATGTGAAAAGTGGTGTAAATGATCCTTAAACTTGAGATGAATACAACATTTTATGTATGGAGTCTTGTACTTTGATTTTATTTTAGATTTGCACTCTTAAAGAGTATATAAGAATAATTTTGAATACACCACATAGTACATAAAGGTAGTGATTGATCAAGATGGAATTAATCTTCCTTAGTGACAAAGAAAAGATATTCAAAAGATGTTTTGACATTTGTGTTATAATCAAAATCATAGATCTATGTATTGATTGATACATAAAAAGAGTTTTATGTATAATTGATTAAAGTTATATGAAAGGAGTTCTATGTATGAACAATTGTGAGATAGCATATGGTCAAACATATACCCTAGATTGGACATCTATGGGGTTGAAACTTAAACCATATCCTAAGTCTTATTTGAACATCAAGTGATGAAGGGATTGAATCACACACTAACATGTAGTCATGAAAGGTTTTGATTTCTATAAATCTATTCCTAAAATTTGAATGGTCATAATACTTATTAGAAGAACAAACTAGTTTTAGAAAATTAAAGAGTATTTTGAGCTTTTGGTGTTAATGAAGATCTATTTGATCTAACCATATTTTCTTGTGTTTATTCACACAAACACCTTACAAGACCAAGATAAGTTGAAAAATGTCATCTTCATCTTGTAGGGATAAGCTTCGGTCTTGAGGGAAAAAAAGGGAGAAAGTATTTTAAAAATTTCTTTTAACACAAATATAGAATATTCAAGGGAAGATAACTTGATTTTTGATAGGTTTAAGTGACAAATCTTATCCATCTTCAAGTAAGAGTGAGTGTACTTTCTACCCTCTCTTTGTTGGAAATATTTGCTTAGAACCATGTATTTGCTAGTTTATAACTCTATAATAACCTATGTTTGAACACTATTGTGGTTTGTTGTGTGGATAAGAGGAAGAAAATGACTCTTTTGGTGGAGTGAAGCTTAAGGAGGATTCTAAGCCTTCTAAGATGGATTTTTGTCTAACTTGTTTTATATGTTGTTAAGTGTATAAACTTGAAGCCTCTTTATTGATTTTGGGAGAAAGCCTAAGATCCATAAGTGGTAAAGTAGTTAGTATTTAGTTTATGTGTGTTAAGTGGTGTTTGGTTGAATATGGAAACTTGTATAAATAAGAAGTTGAGAGAGAGAAGAAGAAGAGAAGAAGAAGAAGAAGGATGGCAAGGGCTACGGTCACTTGATGAGTCTGAGGGAAGAGTTCCCTTGATTTTTCTCTGAGAGAGCCATGACTACTATAGTGGCCCACTCTATAAATCATTACAAAAATTGCCCAAAAAAGGCTAAGCACCTCATGAGTTCATGCCTTCTAAAGGGTAAGAACTTCTTAAAATTTAAGTAAAGACAATATTTGATATAATATTTGAAATAAGAAAAGCTTTCTAAAATAAAAACTAAGAAATGAGCCTAAAAGAGTAGACTTGTAAATAAATAAAATAAGCTTGGAAAGAATGATATTTCTTCATTTATTTTGAATGGACCTTATAAAAATCTCGGTCCAAAAATGGCCATGTGACATCTTATAACTTGCTTAGTCCAAATGAGCCTAATAAAATGTGATGGGGGAGATGAAGGCTCAGTGCCATTGTATTAGAGAAGGATAAAGATGAATGGAGGGAAAATATTAGAGGAGAGAGGGATAAATATAAGGGGACATAAAAAGTTGAACCTTTATACCACTCTTCCAATTTCTAGTTACTTCATGATTTATAAATGGTAAGTTTCTTTACAAATATGCTTAATAAGGTCTATATGGTTCTAATGAATAAATAAATATGAAATTATGAATGGTTATGAACTTGTAAATACTTACTTTTAAGTTATTTATTTCTAGCTTGAACCTATCAAAGTGGGGATTAGATTGCCTCTCACTAAGTATTTTATACTCACTCTAGTGGTTTACTTTTTTTAAAAAAAAATATTGCAAAAGATACTCCCACTCCCTAGTAAGATGGATCTGTCTGCATTTTTTAATGGTTGTTAGTGGTGGAACTTTGAGACTGCCAATGGAAATTTTAGAGTGGAAATCTACTATGCCCTTATGATAGATAAATATAGATATAACTTGTTATATGTGAAAATCGATTTATCCTAAATGGATCCATGAGTAGCCTGAAAGTGGCAAAAAGACCAACTCGAAGAGTGTCCAGAGCGCTATGCCTTTGGTTCATATCGCGAAGTGACCTCCTCAACTTGAGCTTGTGCTCGAGAGAGAGAGCGAGCTCGACCTCTCCACCTCAAAAATGGGCACACCCTAGGCTGAGCGATCCAGCCAATGAAGTACGACTGGCAACCTAAGAGATCGCTATACCGAAGATCCATTCTTACTCTGCCCAGGACACATGTCGGGCCTACTTACTGAAGATAATCTGCAGTAGCCAAATAATAGGATTTTTTCTGATCATTCTATCTTGTATAATAAATGTTAATGTAATAGATTTACTACTACATACAAAATTAGAATTGTAACCTTCTCTCCTCTATAAATATGAGGAAGGAGCCTCCTGCAAAGAAAGAGGAGAGAGAGAGGTAGAAACTCTGCCAAAATTGTAGGAACTCATGCATGCTGAAACTCTACAAAAACTCACTCTCAAGAAATAACATGCTACCATGGACGTAGGGTTCGGTCCTATCAGGATTTAGCCGAACCATGTTAAAAATCTTGTGTTTCCTTGATGCTCTTCCCTTCTTCCTTGTGTGCTCTGTTGATTTGTGGTGTTTAAACTAGTTACTGTTAGAGATCCTAAAAGAATCCCCTAGTTGGCCGGAGTTTGGCTCAATACTAAAATCTAACGTCAACATTTTAGCATTGTCTGTGGGGATCTCACCTGTTTTGGTTCACCTTCTACTACAATGGCTAAGGGAAGAGCCACTAGAGCCTCAAATGCATACCCCAATCTTCGAGAAGGTTGTGTCTCGACGATAGACTCATCTACCGCTCCTGTTATCGAAGCAACCACTGGCGTCCCCCTAGCCAGCTCAGTACAATCGATTCCTACCACTAATGGCACCGATGGAGTGCAGACTTGGCTTTAGTGCTAGGAGAAGCTTGAACACATGATGGGAGAGCTGACTAGAATAGTTACATTGTTAGTGCAAGATGTGCAGAGATAGGCCGAAGCCTTAATGCCCATGGATGTTCTCCAGCAATAGTAAGCTTAACATTTGGGCGATCCCAACTAAGGCAATACTCTAGCTCACCACTCGCAAGAGTAGACCCTAGGTCACAACCCTCACGAAAATGAAGACCAAAGGAACCAGCGATCGTCCAGTCAATACTTTGGTGTATGAGACCCATTAGTCAGAGAGCTGTTTCAGAAGATAACTTAATTAAAGGAGCACCTTCGAACTCCAAGTGTCGAGCTCGTTATGAGGAACAGTCACCACTCTCCGAGGAGATCAAAACTCAAATTCTCCCCCTCAAGCTCAAAGTCCCCGTGATTCCATGGTATAATGGGGACTCTGATCCTTATGATCATCTGGACATATTCAATGTTTAAATGGATTTGCAAACAATTGATCCCTTGATCAAGTGTCAGGTATTTCTAGCCATATTGGGAGATGTACCTCGAGCTTGGTTTAGATGCCTCCCAGCTCACTCAATTGTCAGTTGGGAAGATTGCCAACAAAAATTCATCAGCTAGTATCGACCGTGAAATAGACAACTTGTACCCCCTATCATCTCGTGATGGTCTTTCAACGCAAGCATGAGTCGCTAAAGGACTATATCGCTAAATTCAGGCTTGAAGCCAATTCAGTGGAGAATCCATCTGAAGAAACCATACTGGTGATGATCTCTGCAGGACTCCATAAAGATGGAAAGCTATACAAGAGCCTATACAAGTCCCCGATGAATGACCTCATCGAGTTTTATGAGTGAACCGCTAAGCAGATTAAATGGGAAGAGACTTTTAGTTCAGAAAGGTCTGATAAGAAGGATGAAAAGACTAGCTTCTCCCATGGCAAAAAGAGGGGTGACATGGACCAGGGCGATTACTCTATCAAACGGCTGCAAAGAAGTCCAGAAGGCCCAAGGGTGAATGACCTTAGCACTCGAACAATTACGAATAATATAGCATTCTATCAGATTCCCAAGATAGGATCTTTATGATAGAAAGGTACAGGGAAGACTTCGGGGTGCCCGTGCCCTCTAAGATCCCTTATAGACGGAGAAACCATGAAGAGTTCTGCGCCTACCACAATGAGACCGATCATGGCACTTTAAATTGTTAGGCCCTCAGGGAAGCAATTGAAGACCTGATCAAAAAGGAATGTCTAAGGGAGTACGTGGTGCAACCCGTGAAGCATCAACCCCAGCCTTCTCAACATAATGCCGGCCAAGAACCAGGGGGCTCGATCCGAGTCATATATTGATGATGTATTCTAAACTTCGAAATGAATGTAAATGCCCTTCCTTTGCTTTGATGAAAGTCGAATGCCGATTAGCCTGATGTTATCATCTTTGTCTCTCTACTCTGGCTTTTTTTGCTATAAGTACTTGTAATATCCACAGCTCGCTTGTGGTTAATTTTCTCAAGTCTTTTGGATAACTTCATTCTGAATGTGGCCCCCAGTCTGGTCAAGGCCCCTTGGAGCTCATTCTGGAGAAAAATTAACGGATACTTAACCAGTTGAGCTGTGGGCTCACTGAGGCGTGGAGACGCTTAAAATAAACTCGCTTAATCAGCGTAGCTACGTGCTTGCTGAGGCGTGGATATGCTCAAAATAAACTCACTTAACTAGCATAGTTGTGGGCTCGCTGAGGCATGGAGACACTCAAAACAAACTCACTTAGCCAGCATAGCTACGTGCTCGTTGAGGTGTGAAGGTACTCTTAAACACTCAATGCTAGCATAGCTCTGTGCTCGCTGAAGCATAAAGAATTAACAAATCAATTATTTGCCTAAGGCAACAAAATTATTTTGTTTCACGGCTTGCATGCAACCAACTATTCGTAGCTCTTATGTGAACCCACTGTTTATTTGGCCATAGGATCGGTCTGAGCAGGAGATCGCTCTAACTCGTAGTGTACTTGTAACTAAGTATTCGCAGCTCTCACACTATTTTCTAACTATGTACAGATTACAAAGTGTTCAAACAATGCAATATACAAGAGCAACACACAGAAATTGCAAAAGGAAACTTTATTCTTTAAAAGACCTCAACGAGGTAGAATTACATCAGAAAGCTCTGAGCACAGGCTAATCAAAATACAAAGGGAAAAACCTATGACTAAGAAGAGGAGTTGGCCATAAAGGGCCTCACCTTAGCTAATTAAAGCCCGTGAGCCACCAAGGTCCTTAAATTTTTCCTTCCAATGCGTCCCCGGTGGCAGCACTATAGCTCTTTATTTTTTTGGCCTCCAGCTCCTGTTTTGATTCATGGAGGAAGCTAATCAGGAAGCGTCAGGAACTTGGCCAGTCGAACAATTGCCTCATAACAACGCTGAGAGGACGTAGTCTGAGATCCATATGAGATTTCTCTGTGTTATTAGGGAAGCCGAATCTTTCAAGTTCTTTATGCAGTAGACCATACACGCCCCATTGGAAAGCAAAATGCCAGAAACAATGGTGAATTATTAGGAGACTCCATGGTTCGCTTAGTGCAGTGATAAAAGGGATTCCTCCTCCCTTATATAGAACCAGGACTGGCTCCATTGAAGGATCCAAATCCATCCCCCTAACTACCATCATTAATTGCCTTGAAAAAGGCTAAAGTTGACCCACCAATCATCCAACACGTGCCATGAGAAACATGGCCTAGAGCAGATAAAACGATAGTCTTGGAAGAGGATTTTGACTGACAGACACTATAAGAAAAATAGGATTTTTCAACAGAATATTCCAACAGATTTTATCTGTTGGAATACTCCAACGGATTTTCCAACAAAAATTCTTCCATTGGAATATTCAAATGGATTTAACCACAGAATTTCAGTCTGTTGTAATAATTCAATAGAAATTACAACGGACTGAAATTTCATTGGAATACTCCAATGGAAAAGCATATCCATTGGACAATTCATTGGAATACTCCAACAGATATTACCACAGACATGGACTCCGTTGGAATATTCCAATGGACAATATTTCGTTGAAAATTTTCTGTTGGAATATTTAAAATACTCTTAAATAAAGCGGTGCATTTTGATTGTTTATTTAATCCCAATGGATATGTCCGTTGGAATTATCGTTGGAATATTCAAAACACACTTAAATAAAACGGCACGTTTTGATTAGTTATTGGATTCCAATGGACAAATTTCATTGAAATTTCTGTTGGAATTTTTGAAACCCTTAAACTCGTCCCCAATTTCATTTTTGCAAAATCGACCGATCAACTTCGCAGCGTCCACAGCTCTCGTCGTCCTCTCTGGTGGGATTTCTTCGTTTTGTTCATTATTTGAAGCTAATTTTGCGCCATAGTATGGTAAAATCCCTTTTCTATAAATGGTTACCAGTTTGTTCGTTGTGTTCTTCATGTTTTTGATGTTTCGGCCGAACTTTGTAGATTCTTATCTTCACAGCGTCCGAACTTCGGGTTTTTTGACAAATGATTTCTTGTTTTACTGTTTATTTCTTATTTTTCTGTCAATATCAACATTAAACAAGTGTGATTACAGAATCTATATGTGTAAGTGTATCATCCTAGAAGCCTAGTTGTGCTACTGTAATAGTCCTACATTTCCATGTGTAGTCTATCTCTTATTAGTACTGCTGGTGTTTATTTTTTTTTTTTCGTTTGAAAATAGGTCCCCAATAATTTGGCCGTGTAGATGTTTGATAGATAGGGTTAGGCAAAAATATAGAATAGTG
>JANHAO010002157.1:0-30151 GCA_026873985.1 Saraca asoca
GAAATCGCAATTCAAGTCTACTCCACTTGATCTTTCTCAACTGAAAGACCTCTTTAATTAATCACAAAAACATCAGGATTACCAGACTCCTGAATTGCCAGTTTACAATAAACCAATCCACAAGAATTAACAGGGATCTTGCTAACCTAGAAGAATTAACATAGGCTCTCTTAAACCTAAGCAAATTTCTAATAACCCTAGAAATCTTGAGAAAAATAGGAACGAATAGAATTAGAAAGTAAATCGAAATACAACACCGATCTTTTGAGAGAATTTTCTTAAACTAAACTATCCAGACTTGAAGCAGTGTAGATCTAGAGAGATTTCAAAAATCTTTGAAGAATTGAAGTGATTTGCTCGTAAAACTCTTTAATCATCTTTTGCACTTGAAAAGATGTAAAATGAACTGTGAAAATCTCGTATTTATAAGTGAAGATCGATTAGAATAACTGCCATAACTGTCTATAATAGAAAAATAGTTTTCCAGTTCATACATCTATGTAACGTCGATTATGGTCTATTATTCAACTAGTCCATCGATGTGACTTCGATGTAGAGTTGGCTTTTTGAGATTGTACATCGATTTATAAATTGAAGCAGACAATTTTCCAAACCTTCAGTAATGATTTTTGGCCGATACATCAAAGTAACGTCAATTTAATCATTGAGATTTTTCTTAATGCATCGATGTAACATCGATTTAACTGTGATTTTTCTTTAAAAACATCAAAGTAACTCTGATTTGACTTTGAGCAATTTTCACAGTTCTTAAGTACATCGATGTTACATCGAAGTAGTCGATAAAGATTTCTTTTTAAAGAGTGTTTTCAAATCTTCTCGTTTTTAAAATTTTTCTTAAAGAAAACGTCTGAATCCACACTGTTTCAGTCTATACATGAAATCCTATTGAAATATAAACATGATCTTGACCTTCTTGAAATGTTCTTCATAGTTCTTGAATCAAGAATTCTTGAAAAATGAGTATAACATATTAAAATATAGCGTTAGTTCAAGATTGCTCTTTCTAATTGTTTTTTAACATTCAAAACTAGTGCTAATGATATAGCTTAGGTCAACATCTTAAAATTTTAATTTATTTTTGTCAATCAGTGACAGGTAGTCTTTTTCATTTTCTTGTAAGGGATAACTTTTTAAGTGACATTTCATATTTGATATCTTAAAACATATTTTATTAACTAATTTAATTCTACATATTTTACACATTTTGATATCACATCTTCATCTAACATTCTATCAAGTTGATCTTATACTACGAAAGTTACCTAGCTTATAGGCTTCTACCAGCTTAGGCTACCCTATTTCTAAAATGGAATAGGCTTAGGTCTTAATTTTTACTCGTTTTACAAAATAGGTTAGGTCATATTAATTAAAACATAGGCCATTAGCCTACTAGGTTGGCTCATATATTTTTATATATAAAATACAATTTGCTTAGATTTAACTTTTTATGTAGGCCTAGACTATATTAGGCAATACCTAATTTGGCCTAACCTACTTCCACTCTTATCTACAGTTTTATCAAATTTAAAAATATTATCTAAATAACAAATGTGACAAATTTAATAAAAATTTTATCATGAAAAATTATACCTTTTATACCTAAAAGACAAAATATTTATAATGTAATACAAATCAGAGGTAAATCTTTAATGGCCATTTTGTTAAATATTTATTTTAATTATTGAATAAAAAATATTAAGATGGATGGATAATGGATAACATGGATGAATTATTAATGACCATTTTATTAATGAATAAATAGGCTATCCATCAATTTGATTCATTAAATACTATGGATGGATTGGATAAACCTAAAGTTGGATGGGAAATCCTCCGTTTTGACACCTTGAGTTCTATAAATTGGATATTGAGCTTTGTATTCTTCATTTTGTTATGTCTTATTTTTGGGTTTGGGTAGGGTTTACAAAGTAAATATTTTTAGGTTTATTATATATTTCCATTTGGTATTTTGAGATTTTGTTTAAGAGTAGTATGGCTTATGCTAAGATTGAAGTAGGGCTGATTTTTATTTTAGTTGTAGCTTATTATAGATTGCTTTTGAGAATTATCTTTAGTTAGCTTTTCTTTTTTTTATTATTATTATTATAATTATTCTCTTCATGGTGAATTCATTTTAAAATTGAATTGTAAATTTCTTGGGTGGGTGGCATTGCCTAGACTTAGTGAGAGTAGGCACAATAACCATAAAGTATTTGAGTAATTTGCCTATGAATTATTGGTGCTTGATTTTATAATGGGAGTGTCTACTATGCACTAATAGAAAATTGGTATAGATATGCATCACCTATCTAATTGTTGCTATTGATCTTGTAACCTGATTGGCTAAAATGTAACCTACTTTGGAGAAGTTACTAAAATTATGATTTGATCATAAATTTCTTTTACTTGCACCTGGCTGTGAGGGCTCTCTTTTGGGCTAGATATGATTTGTACCCCTACCTATTACATATTGAGAAGAAGTTCTTTGAGTAGGAGAAACGGGATGTTGAATGATGGGGAACTTTATCCTAGTTTAGGGCAACGATAGAAGATCCTTAGTTGAGATAGACGATAAGAAGATCCATAGTTGAGGACAACAACAACAATTATTCCCAAAGATGAGAGACCACGAACCATTATGCATATTTTGTAGCAAGATCTCATTTTTCATTGGGACTTTTTTATGTTTTGATGCTTTGTCATTTGTGTTGTTATCTTATACAAAGAGAATGGGTTATTTATCAGGCACCTTATATCTCACAAGAAGAGGATGAATCTTTAATATCATAGACTTGTGCAATTTGAATTCTAAGGAAAGCAAGCCTTCCTAAATAACTATTACTAAACCAAAATGGGCTGGATTCATAAACCAAACAAGCCTAACAAAAATACTAGTCAATTCATCCAAAAAAACATAAGCTTAAGCTATTACAAAGAGTCCAAAAACAAGCAACAAAAATGGACCATTCATCCCTTACAAGGTGGCTTCACAAATCAACCTTAACTTGCTACCTCTATGTGGTGTAAAGATGCTAGCCAAGTGTCCTCCATGTTGGCACAAGGATGCCTAGGTGGCTCCACATGATGACATGGCTTCAATGCATATGACTCTTGACTTTCCCAAGCTATCCTCCTTATGTTTGCTCTAAATATGTTAACATAGCATTGGAGAGCTTCCCTAATCCTCTTAGCCTTAGCCCTTGTGATAAGTCTAGCTAGAAAGTGCAAAGGCTCTTGGTAATCTCTTGAATAGTTTCTTGAGTTTCCATCATTCCCCCTTTCTTCAAAAGAATTTGACCTTGAATCTTCAAGACCTACATCAAAAGGAGAAAGATTAGAAACATTAAAAGTAGCACTAACATTATAATCACTAAGGAGATTTAACTTATAGGCATTATCATTCACTACTTGAAATGGACTATTGCCTCTAAGGTGGAGCTTAGTTCATTGTGTCAAAAATCTTTCTTTTCTTATATGTAACCAAACCTAATCTCCCTGATGAAAGACAACCTTCTTTCACCATTTGTTGGTTTGTTAGGCATATTACTCTGTTCTTTTCTCAATGTTTTTCCTCACTTGCTCATGTAAATGTTGCACTAATTTGGCTTTCTTTTTTCCATCCAAACTAGCACATTCCTTAATGGGCAATGGTAATAAATCCAAAGGAGTTAGTGGATTAGAACCATATACAATTTCAAATGAAAAAAAAATAAGTAATCGGATGTACACTTCTATAATAAACAAATTCAACACAAGGCAAGCATTCCTCCTAATTTTTCAAGTTCCTTTGGATGATAGATCTTAATAAAAGAGTTAAAGTCCTATTTATTCGATTTGGCCATTAGTTTCCGGGTAACAAGTTGTTGAAAATAATAATTTAGTCCCTAGTTTCCCCCATAGAACCTTTCAAAAGTAGCCTAAGAACTTAACATTTCTATCTGACACAATGCTCTTTGGCACTAAATGCAACCTCACTACTTGTCTAAAGAATAAATTAGCAATATAAGTAGAATAATCAGTTTTATGATATGGAATTAAATGAGCCATTTTAGAGAATCTATCAATCATAACAAAAATGGAATCCCTCCCCTTTGTGGACCTAGGAAATCTTAACACAAAATTAATAGAAATGTCCGTCCAAGGTTCATTACAAATGGGAAGTAGGGTGTAAAGACCATGATGCATGACTCTAGATTTAGCTTCTCTACATGTTATACAATTACTGTAAAGCTTTTCAACATTATGTTTCATGCTTGGAGAAAAGAAATATTCTTGCAATATAGCTAAGGTTTTTGCAATGCCAAAATGACCCATTAATCTCCCCATAGCTTCCATCACAAGCAAATCTCTCAAAGAGCTTTTAGGCAACATAATTTATTTATTTTTAGCAAGAAACTATTATGCTAAAAAATTTACCAAATGCCACATTCTCACAAGTATCAAACACACTAGTGAAATTATGGTCATCCACGTATAAATCTTTAATGTGTTCAAAACCCAATAATTTAGCATGCATAGTAGATATAAAGGTGTACTTGCAAGATAGTGCATTGACCACTACATTCTCTTTAACTTGCTTGTGTTGGATGATGTAGGGAAATGTCTTAATGAATTCCATCCACTTGGCATGCCAATGGTTCAACTTCCCTTGTCCCTTCAAGTGTTTCAAGGATTCATGATTAGTATGAATGACAAACTCCTTTGGCCATAAATAGTGTTGCCATGTCTCCAAAGCTTAGACCAAAGCATAAAGCACTTTGTCATAAGTAAGGTAGTTGAGGGTTGCTGGCTTCTCACTAAAGTATGTAATGGGACATCTTTCCTGCGCCAAAACAGCTCCAATACTAAGCTTTGAAGTATCATATTCAATTTCAAAAGCTTTAGAAAAGCCAAGAAGAGCAAGTAAAGTTGCAGAAGTTAATCTCACCCTAAGCAACTCAAAAGCGCTCTTGCATACCCTCTCACTTAAATCCCTCATTCTTTTTTCACAAGCTTGATTAAGGGTGCAGCTATGGTGCTAAAGTCCTTCACAAAGCTCCTATTAAAGTTAGCTAACCCATGGAAGCTTCTAACTTCATCACAACTTTTGGTGTTAGCCACTCCCTAATGGCTTTCATTTTTTCCTCATCCATTTCTATTCCCTTGCCACTCACCACATAACCCAAAAATATAATTTTTGCAAGAAAAATGAACACTTTTCAAAATTAGCATACAACTTTTCATCTTTCAAGGATTGCAGCACACACCTCAAGTGCTTAATATGTTCATTTTCATTTTCACTATATACAAAGGATGTCATTAAAATACACAACCACACATTTTCCAATAAAAGCACATAAGACATGATTCATTAATCTTATAAATGTACTAGGAGCATTTGTCAAGTTGAAAGGCATGATCATCCATTCATACAATCCATGCTTAGTTTTAAAAGTAGTTTTCCATTCATCTCCTAGTCGCATTCTAATTTGATGATAACTATACTTCAAATCAATTTTAGAAAACATACAAGACCCATGAAACTCATCGAAGCCTAGGGATAGGATGTCTATACTTTCTAGTGATTTTGTTGATTGGCCTACAAGTAACATACATCCTTTAAGATCCATCCTTCTTGGGCACTAACAAAACTAGAATTGCACAAGAACTCATGCTCTCTTTAATGTATCCTTTAGTCATGAACTTTTTCACTTGTTTTTAAAATTCTTTGGCCTCTTTAGGATTAGTATTATATGCTGACTAGTTTGGTATGGAAGCTCCAAGAATGAAATCAATTTGATGTTCTATCATTCTCATTGGTGGAAAACCATGGGGCCCCTCCTTAAGGAACACCTCTTCTAATTGCTACAAAACTGAATCAATGACACTAGGCAAAATAACATTTCCATGGTTAGTATTCTCATAAGCTCCTTTATGTAAAAGAACTAGCATAGGTCAATTAACATAGAAAGCATGCCTCACATCACTAGCCTTAGAAAACACACTTGATTTTCTTTTGCCTTGCTTTGATTTTTCTCTTAACTATTTTCTTTCTTCTCTTTTTTCACTCTCAATATCTTTTTCTTCCCACATTTTCTTTTTGTTTTGCTAATTTTTTATTTGCTGTTCAAAGACTTATTTTCGGGTTAGAAGTACAAGAGTAATTGATTTGTTATCTTTAACAAAGATATACCTATTAAGAAACCCATCATAAATTACATGTCTATCAAATTGCCATAGCCTTCCTAACAACAAGTGAGCCACTTGCATAGGAACAACATCATAAAGAACCTCATCTTGGTACCTTCCAGTGGAGAATGCCACTAGAACTTGTCTTATCACCTTTGCCTCCTCACTATCATTCATTCGTTATAATTTGTAAATTGTGGGCTAATTCAAGATAGGAAGTCCAATTTTTCTACCATGATCATGCTAGCCACATTAGCACAACTCCCCCCATCAATAATAAGATTGTACACTTTACCCTTCACATGACATCTTGTATGAAAGATGTTTTCTCTTTGTTTCTCATTTTCTTCATTAGCTTGAACATTTAAAACTCTTGCCACCATTAAGGCTTCTTTTTCAACCGCTTGCTCTACTCTTTCCTTACTCTCTCCTCCACCAAGGTAAGAATCTTCCTCTACTTTTTCGTGTTTACTTATGGACTCAATCTCCCTATTTCCTTTTGCTAGCATGACTCTTTTGTTAGGGCATTTATAAGCATAGTGACCATGGCCTAGGCACTTGACACATTTAATGTTTCTTTGTCTTTGAAGTGTTACAACCCTGCCTTTGCCTTTAGAGTCTTCTCTTTTAGCCTTGGAGAAATTTTCTACTATAAACCTCTTGGAATATTTATCATCTTTTTGCTCATGTTTCTTCTCCCAATTAGGCTTCTATTAGGAGTTAGATTAATGTCCATATTTAGAAGAACTCCTTTTCTTTAATTGCCTCTCCACTTTCATAGCCATGAGTACCATGTCTTCTAATACCATATAATGTTGTAGCTCCATCACATTTGTAGTGTAATGTTGTAGACCATGGAGAAACTGAGCCATTGTTGCTTCTTTATCTTCTTCCATGTTAACTTTTATCACGGCCACTTCCATGTCCTTGTGGTAGTCTTCAACACTCTTGGAACCTTGTGTGAGGCTTTATAGCTTTTGGTACAATTCTCTATAGTAATGGCTAGGAATGAATCTCTTCCTCATGATAGTCTTCAACTCATTAGAAGTAAAAATAGGTCTTTTATGTTTCTTCTTCTGCATTGGACTTGTTGATCTAACTATATGATAGCATAATCCAAGAATTTAACAACCATAAGCTTTACCTTCTCTTCTTTAGAATAGTTATGGCATTCAACAATCAATTCCACCTTCTTTTCCCACTCCAAATTAGCTTTTGTATCATTTTTCCCATGAAATGAAGGAATTTGCATCTTTATGTTGTGAAGGCTAAAATCAACTCGCTCTTCTTGGCCTCTTATTTCTTCTTTCTATATTTCTTGTATCACCTCTTTTTTCACTCCTTTGGTTTCATAAAAAGAAGTGGATCGATTTCCATCATCCTCCCCTCTCTATTCTCCTTTATTGCTATTATGATGATAACTTTGCCTTCTATCTCTTCTTTCATGTATATTTCTTCTACTTTCAACTCTTGAAAGCCTTTCTTCAACTTCATTAAGTTTCATATTCACCCTTTCAAATTGTTGTTAGATGGCTCTCAAGGTGAACATGATCTCATTGTTTTGAGAACTACTACCATCCACCATCTTTAAATAAGTAACAACAGGCAAGAAAATGTTAGAAAAAAAAAATAGGGTCTTTACCAACACTTTCCTCACTTGTGTTTGAGACTCTCCACTAGTGTTTGTGCTCTACAATTAGGCTTTTACCCTCAAATGAGCTCGCACACTTTTGCCTTCTTCCATTCTTATCTTCTCTCTTTGAGGCTTTTTAAGAACTAAAGAGATAAGATCTTTAAGTTTTCAAAATGTGGTAGCCTTTTTCACATAACAATCCACTAATTCCAAAGTGGCATGAACTAATAATTACAAAAAGAAAGGAAACAACAAAGGAAGTCAACAAGAATTGGACAACACAAAAGAAACAAAAGTTTTAGCCAGAAATTTTCTAGGTAGCTGAAACTGTTGCAGAAAAATTTAATGGTCAAGAAAATGGTGTAAAGTAGACTTTCTAGGCTACAAAAATAATTATGCATCCAAACAAACACATTCAAATTGAATACAATGGAAATTGATTCACAAGGATTCAAGGGAGCTTAAACTTGTAGATTTTTTTTTTGTTTCTAAAGATTCAAGGCAGCACTTGTTTGCTTTCTTTTCTACTTTCTTTTACACTTGTTCTTTCTTTCACAATGTGTTTCTTTTCAACTTTTGTTTCTTTCACACTTTGTTTACTTTTAAATTTTTGTTTGTTTTTTCTTTTGTCATAATTTTGTTTTGCTTTTATTTTTCCATTAATATTTCCTCTCTTTCTTTTGTGTTTTCCTGTCACATAAACTTACTATCCAAAATTTTTTTAGCACTTGTATCAACCAAATTGAGTAGCCAACAATCAGTTTTAATCAACCACAATTAGTTTAAAACAATTTCTAATAAGTGTACTCAATAGGAAGATTTTTTTTTTGCATAAAATACAATCAATTTTAAGCTTAGGCAATAGTAAAATTTTAGAGAAATGTAGTAGTAGGTTTTAGCCAAAGTAGGGGAAATGTGGATAGCAATTAAATTGAAAATAAGGGACTACAATATTCACACAAAAAGTTCATGAGATGTTGAGGAAAACAACACCAAATTAAGTGCAATTTAGTTCCACACCAATGGACACACAAATGCAAAGCAAAAGAAACTCAAACCAACTAGCAAACACTTGATGTGTACCAAATCAAGAAGTAAAAATTCTATAGAGTTTCAATAGAATTGTCACAACAAACAACAACAACAATCAATAAGAAATGACACAAAATGAATAGGAAAATTTAAACTAAACAAACCAATGGTCAAACACTTGGTAAACAAAGTAAAGACGCATAAATTTTCTATAGAATTGCAATCAATTAAAGCCCAAACAATAAGCAGTTTTTAGTAGAAAATCAGACAACAAACAAGCAATTTTAAAGCAACAAAATGAAGCAAAAGTGGACTTAATTTAGTTGGGAAAAATCAACAAACAAATGATGCCAAGAATAGGGTAGAAAAGTAAGAAAAATGTACAAGAAAAATAACAAGGACTAAGTAAAAGGAAATAAATTTAAACCTAAAATCTGGAGAGCCAAAGCTCTGATACCAAACTGATGTAATCTCTACAAAAGATGCCTATGGACCTTTCCACCACAAAGATGAAAGAAAAAGAAGGATATTCATGCCATACTCTAGAAAAGAGAAAAAGGGGAGTGATAAGTGATGGATTTGATACCACAAAGAGAAATCTCTTTAATAAGTTTCAAATTCATTTAAGAACCCTAAGAGAGGAAACTCTCACAAAAAGATGACTATTCAATATCATAAAGTTATGTAATTTGAATTCTAAGGGAAATAAGCCTTCTCAAATAGCTATCACTAAACCAAAATGGGTTGGATTCATACACCAAACCAGCCTAACAAAAATACTAGTCAATTAAGCCAAAAAGAAAAAAACATAAGCCTAAACTATTACAAAGAGTCCAAAAACAAGCAACAAAAATGAACCATTCAACCCTTAAAAGGTGGGGTCCCAAATCAGCCTAAAAATGATGCTAACTTGCTACCTCCATGTGGTGCAAAGATGCTACCTAAGTGTTCCCTTTGTTGGCATAAGGATGCCTAGGTGGCTCTACTTGATGACATAGCTTCAATGCATATGACTCTTGACTTCCCCAAGCCATCCTTCTCATATTTGCTCCAAATGTGTTAACATAAGCCTTGGATAGCCTCTCTAATCCTCTCAACCTTAGCCCTTATGATTGGTCTATCTAGAAAGTGCAAAGGCTCTTAGTGATATGTTGAATGATTCCTTAAGTTTCCATCATAACTGGTTGCAATTCATGTAACCAAGTTTCTTCTTCACCAAGCTCACTCTCTCTAAGCTTTCATTCTCTCTCTTCAAGTAATCCTTCATTCTTTCATGATAATTTCTCATAATTTGATTGGTGATTTCTCTTTTCTTCCTATTCAATTTGATATAAAAAACTTGCTAATTCATGGAGTAAAAATTAAGTTATGAATGTTTGAAATCCATTATCATTATTCATGTTAGTATTCAACCTATGAATCAATTTGATTTTTTTGATGTTTTAGAGCTTGAATCTATTAGATGTAGCTAGTTTCTACTAAATGGAGCCATAATATAAATATATAAGCTTAGTTGAAGAGAGAATCCTTGGAAAAAAACTTTGAAAGCTAATAGACTCTTCTTTTATGTTCTTAAAGAGTATAGACAGTTTTGGTGAAATTAGTTGTGCTTTTTTTTTTTGTGTTCAGCTATTAAGGTGAGTGATTCTTACATTTCTTGTGAATTTTTACATACAATTACTATTTAAAATCCTTTGAATGTGGTGCAAATTAATGAAAATTGGCATTTGAGTTGGTATGGAAATGCTTGTGAATGGTTGTGTTGTTATTAAAATAGTTAGTTTTCTAGTGGAAAGGTTAAGTTATGTGTCTAGAAATTTTTGTGCTAAATCTCTATGAGATGGTGCGGATTTGTATGTTTTTCCCTTATTTGTGTTGGCTTTTCATTTCCTAGAACCAAACAATTCGAATTGCTTAATTTTGCTTGAACCTATGATCATACTTATACCTACAGAACAAATATTGCAACTTACACCTTGAGATTTGAATCGAAATTCTAGTTATTTTTCTTGCAAGTCAAATGGACCTTTGTATGAATCTACTTCCTTGATTCTGCTCATGATCTTGATTGCATACAAGAATTGGACTTCTCAAAAGTTTGTCAATTTTAGCAAGTAGGCTTGCATTTTGAACTAACTTCCTTACAAGTCGAATCAAACCTTCTTTGTTCAAGTCTTGAGATTTTGATCATGATTCTGCTCATGGTTCAATAACAATCACACTTCTAATCATGTCTCTAGAAAATCTTACCCTTTTTCCTAGATTCCAATTTCTCCTCTCTTAGATATTCCTTACCCCATTGGTATAACCATATACATAGTTTCATTAGATAAAATGAAGGGATTAGGCTCTACATGAGTAGTGTATAACCTAGTACCAATAAAATCCAATAATGGTTATTCTTGTTATCATGGTAATGAGATAAATAATATATGATTATGGAGGTGGTGAAATGTAACCCTTGAGTTTGAAATTGATTATCAATGTGCGATAAGATTATTGTGATTAATGATATTTCTAACTTATTGAAACTTGTCCTTGGGAGGAGAAATAGTATATGACATATGATATGTTGAT
This sequence comes from Saraca asoca, assembly GCA_026873985.1. Classification (NCBI taxonomy): domain Eukaryota; kingdom Viridiplantae; phylum Streptophyta; class Magnoliopsida; order Fabales; family Fabaceae; genus Saraca; species Saraca asoca. Next base: position 11,432 of record JANHAO010002157.1, read on the forward strand.
AATGAATTGTCATGATGTGGCAAGATATATATATGTGATTGTAATTGTACTTGAAAATGTACACTTGTAATATGATTGTTACAAGACTCTCATTGTGATGGATGTGATGAGATGGGGAAAAATGAATTGGATCCTGAATGTACACATTCGAATATGGCGAGAGCTTGGAAGGATAAGGCTAGGATTGTACTGAATAAGGTTGGACCAGAGAACATGGAAATGTATATTGCTTTATTTATTGTGTTTGTACTAGAATTATTATTTTGAACACATTGGAATATGATAAAATATGACTTGATTATGTCACATGGATTTTGAAAGGTTGTGGCCACCAGGAAAAGATTATCCTCTAATGGGTTATTGACAAAGTAGTATTAACTATACATATATGGTTATTTGACAATGTTGATATGTAGTACTCAATATTGTGAAGTTCATAAGTTTTGGTAGGAATTTATCTTATTGAGCCCCCAGACTCGCTCTTCTATGGATTATTTTTTAGATTCTCAAGAAAATCTAGATAACCCTCCACAAAAAAAGTAAGCATGAACAACAATCTAATGGAGATTACAATCGATCTCTATACCACCACTGTGACAAGTTCATTAGGGGTCTATCAAATTCACATCCACTACATTGTCATATTAAACTTAGTGGGTTATGAAGTTTTGCACCAGGTGGAAATCATTTCACTCAAGCCTCCTAATGTCCTACTTATGATGGCTTTTGGATGATTTAACCCATATAGGTCTTCTATCTAACTTTGTATTTTGCTAGCTTTTGAAAATATGTAAATATGCAAAGCCATGAAATAACGAAGGGCATAGTTAGCTCAACCTATGTTTTTTTGGTACTTTGATGAGCCATAGGTTGACCTAACTTCTTTTGGTAGATTTGTCCTTGTAGGACATAGGATGGAGAAAAGGAATAAATCTTTGTCATGTTTGGTGGATGTAGAAGAGTCTCTTAAAATAGAAGAATGTTGATAATTTTATTTTGAACTTGTGAATTATGGAAACAAAGTTGAAAGTAGGTATGAGCCTTTTAGGCATATCCACTATACATTATGACACATATTATGAAATAGGTTTCATCAAAATGTGTTCTCTTTTCGTCTTCTTTCCACACTTTAAGATTGTTTGGTTATTTTAATGAATTAAAGCATATATCTCTGGGATATGTTAAGACTAGTATAAGTAAAATTGTATAAAATAACATGTTTAAAGGTTGGTCAATATTAACCAAGTGGTTGGTATTCACGCCGGTCATGACAAGGAAAATTAGGGTCATGACAATTATAGTGTAATAGAACTCCTTTTAGTATTTTTTTATAAATGCTTATTATATTTGTTAATGTTGTAAAAAATTACCCAACTCACCTATTCCCACCTTCTCGGGAATATTTCTCTACTTTCCTTTGCCTATATATAGTAGTCTATCATATACAACTTTGCTTTGCGTATAAACTTATAAAATTGAGATATTCTAGAATTTGATGCTAGTTCATCATTTGCAAGAAATTTTGTGTTTGTTTTGTAGAATTTTATGAATTAGGACTTGGGTTATAGATAAAAAGATATACCAGCAAATAAGATCCTAGTTGATTGTCTAACATCTTACCCATATTATCATACATGGTAGATTTGCATCAAATTGAATATTTTAAAAAAGCCCTTTTTTCATTTCATATATGTAACAGATAAATAAAGACTTCTATTTGAGTTAGTTTCTTTGCAGGTTGAGGATAATAATGTCTTTTCCTATGAAGAAACCTTTAGTGATGATGTATTATAGATTGACAGAGTATGATTAACTCTAGATTGACTTAAGCCGTTACATTTGATCTCCATTTTTTTCATTTATAATCATCAAATTGCATCTACATTGTTTGATTTGCAACTTCCTATTCTTTGTTGGATTTTTTTTCCAATTAGCTAGTCGATGATGTGTGATTTTCTTGACTTTGATTTGTTCGTAGAACAAAATATAATTTTCTTATTGCAATTTTGGCCAATCTACACTTTCTTTTGTCAATGATTTTCAAGTTGAGAAGTTATGACCCTTTATAATTAGTGGGAGGAAGAGTGAAATATTTGGAATTTTGTTTCTTGAATTGATATCATAAAAGTGAAAAAAAAAACAATTGGGTTTGTTTTGGAATAATATGGTAAAGACTATTTGGTTCAGGTGCATCTATTTCTTATAGGATCCCTGATTTGTTTTTGTTTATAACTCACTTTGCTCTTTCTTTTGGGATTGGCAAATTTGTAGGTGGGCATGCTTCTCATGTATGAAAAATTGAAAATCATGATTGACAACGCTTTAGGTGATCTTAGATATCAATACATAGGGCATACCTCTATATAGTAGAGGTGTTTTGTTACAAGATTTTATTGTAATATCATAAAATCATGATTGCTATTCCTTCCATGATTGCTAGCATATATATACACCTAGTCAATGCATTCCAATGAGCTATAATATTTTATTAAAGAATTAAATCATTTATTGGAAAGAATGTTGGACTATGCTTTCTTTGAATTTCAATTTTTAGTTAGCTGATATGTTATTCTTTTAGCTATCTAAGCTAATTAGGAAAATGTGAAGAAATAAGTTAACTTTATTGGAATTACATCAGCCACAAAGGTTGATTGGAATTAATAGCTTTGATCTATATGACTATTATATTTTAAATGCCAATGCAAAATGAAGGATGGTTGTCTAGAACAAAGATTATGACTTACAATTATAATAAATTGGTGAACTACATTTAGTTATCCTAAATTGTGTACAATTTAAAGTATACATTGATATTCAATATTTTGTAATTAATAAGACTATGTTGAATTAAGGAACCATTGACCTTTTTCCTTTTAATTTGAAGTAGATGCTTCATATTAGGTAATTATTGTCATATTAATTCATAATTAATCATAGTAGTGGATATTCTAGCATGATTGATAACAAGTATAGAAAGAACTATTTAAAAGTCATTTATTTTGGCAATAAAATCAGGTGACCACATTATAAGGCATTGAGCAAATTTAGATTTATGTGAGCAAATTTAGATTTATATCTTTATTGGGTATATTACATTATGACTAAAAAATTCATTTAGTAAGACCGATAACAAATTAACAAGTATGGAAATAAATTTTCATAAGTAATTTATTTTATCAATAAATTAAGTTCATCACATTAAAAAGCATGTAGCTATCATTATGCAATTTTTCTTTAATTTGAAATATGAAATGATAGTGTGTTGTAAATAAATTATTGTAGAAATATATTTATAATATAAAAATTAACGATATATTATTAAAATAAATAAAAATAGTTGTTATAATATATTCAAACTAAATTGCTTGCAAACTACAAAATCAAATTATAGTAAAAACAATTGTGACAAATATAAAATATGTGCTCTCATGAGTTTCTAATTATACAAATGTTAGATATGTACATGAGTGCTATAAACAAATACAATATGAGCATGCGTGTATGATTATAACAAAAATTTTAAATTATTCATGTAATGAAATATATTTATTTCTATATTCAAATATATTTTGTGCTTAATACATTATTTGTAACCTAAAAATAACTTACTTTAATTTTAAAAGGAAGTTATTAACTATATATAATCTCACATCTACATGAATGATAATAATTATCTAAGCATGATCTAATTCTATATGCATATCAAGTTGATTCTAATGACAAGAACTATGTAAGTGAATGATCCTAAGTCTTATAAACTCATTTCATACTCATATGAAGTTGACTCTCTCATACTTAGATAAAGTTGACTTAATTCAAGGGAATGGTTGCATATATAGAGTTGTTGAAATGGACTAGAGTTAGCGGACCGATCCACAAATTCATAGAAAAAATGTAAACTAGGACCCATAAAATCAAGGTTTACTAAAATGTGGACCTAAACTGATCCAGTTTGTTGGGTCCATAGTTTGCGTAGACTGAACCTAATGATCTATGGATGGCTTTGGTTTTTTTTTTTTTTAAATTCTTACCTTTTTAAATTTGGATATATTGGAGCAAGTATTCATGAAACTTCTATGCCTTATTTATCTTCTTTGGGGAGTTGATAAAATATGTAAAATATGTTTTTTTTTTATTTTGTAGGATCTTTTGGAATGTTTTTTTTAATATTTACAATTTTTTTAGCATTGAGAATGTTATAAATATATAATTTTAGAATTTACAATTATTATTTTAGGTTTAAAATTGTTTTAAAAATATTTGAAATAATTTTTTTAAAAAGAAAAAATTTACAGATGGGTCTGTTGGGTTTATGGACCACATGTTTTAGAACTTAGACTGCCATTTTGGATAGTCCACAAATTTCTGTGAACTCATCCAGTTCGATCCATTTATGATGGGTTTGTGCGAACTGAGCTGTGGATGGACCAGATGGATTAGTTCAACAACTTTACGCATATAACTCAAGTGTGCTTAATCATATGGTTGCCATTGGCATAGGTCACTAAGAAAGTAAGCATTAGTAATAGAGAAGAAATATATAAAATTAGATTTACATATTTCATGATTACTTATTAATATATACATATATGTGTGTGTGTGTAAAGGAGTTTACAAAATTGTTTGCAACATCTTTAAGGTGGTGTTTGGTACGTGCTCATACATTCTCAAGAATTTTAATATTTCTGAGAATGTGATTCCTAGTAATGTAATTCCCGAGAATGTCACATTACCATGTTTGGTTCAATTAAAAAGATTCCTAGGAATGTTACAATATTATGTTTTAACAATTTGTATATTTTTAAAAATGTTGTTAAATTATCCAAAGTATTCTCATTGAAAATTGAATGGTCAATGTACGAAAGTTGACCAGTTAAATATGGCATGCGATGGTTAACAATGAAAGGTGGTGGTGGATAGTGGTCAATGAGGGTGGGTGGTGGTGAGAGGCGGTCAACTAAAATAGGTAGTGGTGGGATGAGATGATAAGACATTAATGGAAGGATGGGCAAAATAGTCTTTTTATATGACTAAAACATTCCAATATCATGAGAATATAAGATACCTACCTCCCCCTATAAGAATATTTTGAGGGAATATTGGGTTAAAAACATTCTAGGTAAATTTTTTTCTAAATTTTGAACTAAACATGGGAATTTAACATTCCCTTAAAATATACTCAAGAATGTAAGAAAGATATCTTAAACCAAATGCCACCAAGTGTCATCAATCAATAATTCAACTAAAAAAAGGTGTAAAAAAATTGGATCACATATATTGTTCTTCCATTCTTCAACACACATAATAAAAGATCTCATCCAATGGACACTTGAGAAATTCACACATTGAAATCATGAAATAAAAAGAAAATAAGTCAATCATATAAAGTGCATTAACTACTTGTAATTTTAAGGACATTAGCAGAGTAAACAAAAAACAAACAAAAATTCACTTTCAAGAATAATGATGACAAAAAAAGTCTCTATTTTTTCATACCAAAAATATAAGGGTACACAATTTATTTCCAAAGGCTATAGACATTCTACAAAGATAGCTTATCATTAATTTAGAAATTACAACTTTATAAGATACATAGAAGTTATTGAACATCTAGAACAAGGTACAGTCAAAACTATATCTTTGTCTTTACTAAGCAACTGGAATATGAAACCATCTCCAATATATGCTAATATTAACCAAAACAATTAGAAACATGTAAAAAGAAATATTGAAATAGAGTTAAATTCTTATTAATCAAGAACAACAATAAACCAAGGTAGAATGTGAAAGAGCATTGAGTTAGATGGTTGCATTACCTCTTAGATGTCCTAATGCTAATATAAATATTAACCAATGAGTTAAAGACAACCAAAATGTTGAAGTCCCTAGAAAATTCAAGAATATACCATTTTCCAATACCAAATTAAATTGTCATTGCTCATCTAATGTGTTATCAATCTTGTGCCTTGTAGCTTCAGTTCATGCCTTGTACTGCAATGTCACCACAGCATGTCGATAGTGAATTTAAACTATTTGTCAAAAAGAAAGGCTATATAAGAAAGTTAGATAAGAAAACTAAAGGAGAAAAAATCCATCAATAAGCTTAGCCAATAAACCTTTTTTAATAATTAAACAAGAAAAGAACCATCAAATGTTATATGTTTGTGTACCAAATCATTAATGACATTTATCAAGCTAGACATGAGGAAATGCTATTCCTAGATAAGCTTTAGCGTTGCATGATTTGACAATGCTTTGGTGTGGAGAGTTTCAAATTCCCTAAGATAATGTCAATACTCATTGCATTTGCTATCTGGTGCATCTAACTTGGTTGTTGGTTATGGATATCATATGCAAAAATAGGGAATAGATAGAATATAATTAATATTTTAAGCAATTTATGGCTTCTACTTTATATTGGGTAGTATTGGATACCTTTTCTTTTCTAATAGTCAGAGTTGGAACCTTTTAAAGCAAAACTGCTACATGAGTTGCTTCATAGTAGTTGAGAAAATGATGAAAAGAGTGAATAGCTAAAGAGGTAGAAAAAAATTTAAGGAGTACATCAAGATCTTTAACATATTATTTAGTTAGAGGGGAATGGGAGAGGGGATCTAACTAAAATCTTTTTTTGTGAAAATTTTTGGAGGGAAGGGGAGGGAAAATGAAGGGTCCAAAATCCCTCTAAGTGCCATTTTGCTTTCCATATGAAAATGGAGGGACTTGAAGGGGAGGGAAAGTTGATTAAAAATTTTGGATTGTAATGTCAAAGTCACCCTCACTTATCTTTCTTAATCCTAAAAATGCCCTTGTCTCCATTTAACCTAGCAACTATGATTTCTTCCCTAAAACTCTTTTCATGCCACCTCAACCCAAGGTAGAGCACTTCACTTTTCACTCCAAGGTTTTCTTCTATTGAAATTTGTTGGATTTCTAGTTTAGATCTCACTTCTTTTATTAAATTTCTTTGTAAAATTTGATTTCTACTAATCCTGATATAGTTGTCATGTATGTTGATTCATAATTTCTATGCAAAATGTGAGATATTAAATTTGTTTATGCGAAAAGTTATCATATTGTGTTTCGCTTGATATAGCTTTGTATTGTGGTGTAATAGTTTTGTTAGTTAGTAGGAATTTGTGAAAAAATTTTCTTATTTTTTAGGTGAGCATGTAAGTACTAGAGTTTATATATGTGGTAATTCAGATTATGCATTGGTTGATAGGCTTATGGACTTATAATGGAGATACTAGTTTTAATGTCTTATAGGCTTCTTAGAAAACAAATTGTATATTGAAATTTATGTCTTTTAATTAGTTATCCTAATTTTGTGGATACTCATCTGCTTGTTTTAGTCAGTAGCCATGATTTTCTCATATTACATAATTTTGCCATGTAATGTTTTATTTGCTTATTTGAGTGGAGCATTGAATTTAAACACTTTGATTAGTATCAAGTGTTAGTCTAGGCTACTAATAAAAATTTTGACTTGCAAAGTTGATGTGTCTTTTTCTAGCCCTTTCTATTCTTTAAAGAAAATTTGTCTTCTAAATAGCTAAAATTCCTTTCACTTCAAATCTCTCAATTATTACTTAGTCACATCTTTCTTAATCAACCTCTTTTAAAATGTCTAAATTACTTGTAATTGGTTATACTAAATATTAATTAGATTTTTTTAGCGACTATTGCATTATTACTTACTAGTATTCTGATTAGATTCAAACTGACTTAAAATACTTTTTTTAATGTAATGTTATGCTGAAAAAATTAGTATTTATTAGCCATCTATTTTGGGTACAGATCAACTATATTGATATTGAAGTTAGAGAAATAGCTGGATTGACACAAGAGTTATGGTTGTTGACAAATATAATTGAAACAAAAGCATATGTTGAACACATGATGATTAATTACCTTGCAGTTATCGTGTTGCTCTTATTTTAATTTTATTTTTTATTTTATTAGGACACATGTCCATTTTTCTAGGGGTTAGTTTTCTTGAACTATTATTCAAAGAAATTATCCATGTCCCTCAAAATAGTGCACCAACACATTAACTACGAGAGGTTGGCTCTCATTTTTAACCACTCAACTTATCATAAGCACACTTTCTATTCTTTGTGGCACTCTACTGCATATTTTAGTACTTTGTTGATCCTTTTAGTTTGTAAAAATTCCCTCACTCCTATGCTTGTAACTTCATGTACCATTTTTACACCTTTTAATGTAATTTACAATGATCTAGAGTGGAATCTTTATATGTTTTTATTATTTTTTATTGTATTACTTCATCTGGGCATCTTAGAAGGTTAGAATCTTTCCTGTTTGTTATGAAGGATCCATCATGGGGTTAAAACTTTTCAATTTGTGAAATTTCGCCCATAAGAAATTGGCATATTGTATGAGATATAGTTAAGGCATTCTTAATCTTTGATCTTATATGATCCTTAGAAGTGGTATTATATTATTAGGTAATTCGGCAAATATGTCTACCACAAATTTACAAAATGGCCCTCAAAATGAGGAGAAGCCTATTGAAAATGAAAATGTTCATAATGCTAGTTCTGCTAAAAGTGTGGTTATTAACAATCAAAACAATACACAAAGAAACAACCAAAACCAAAACAAAAATAGAAGGAACCAACAAGAAACTCTGAATAAGAATTAAGATAATAACAATAATAATAATTCAGCTAATTGAAATGGACCATGGGATAATAATGGATCAATACTTAAGGGGCCAATGTCTTATGGCATGCCGTATTTCCCATAAATAGACTAAAATTTTCAAGGAAATCCATTTGACTTTACTCCTAAAAATATTGCCATTTTTTTGACAACAAATGGATAAAAGTAATCATAACATGGTCTAACTGATGTTGCAATAGATTGTGACTATACTTTGACCAGTGCTAGAAAATAATGCCTTGAGTCAACAAAGAATAAAATAGGCATTAGAAAGAATGGAAGTTCATTTGGGCAGTAGTCAAAATAATGACAATGGTCAGAATAATAACAACAATCATATAATCATGATGATAAAATGGTGTATGAGAAAGTCGAAAATGAAGAACCTGAAATGGAACAACTACAATATGGTCAATTTAGAATACTTCAACGTGGGGAAGAAAGAATATGGAATGATAGTCGAATTAATGATAATGTGCAAATCCCTATAAACCCAAATCATAATCAAAATTTTCAATAATGATTGAAATAAAACATCCAATTCCAGGTTGAACAACTACTAAACCAATTAGGAAGGCACAATACTTATCCTAATTATAAGAGTGCATTTGTAGAATGGATAAATCAAATAGAACCTCCTGGAGGTTTTAAATTGCTAAAATTTACAATATTTTTTTATGAAGATAATTAATCAACAATTGAACATATTGCTTGATTTACTACAGAGTGGTAAGAGTTGGCAGGAAATGAATATTTGAAAATGAATTTTTTTCCTTTTTCCCTAACCAAATTTGATTTTGCTTGGTATTTAAAGTTGTCACCAAATTTTGTACACTCTTGGACATAGTTGGAAAAATTGTTTCATGAACAATTTTATAGAGGTAAAATGAGAATAGTCTAATACATTTATTAAACATAAAAAATTCACTAATGGAAAGTGCTAATGATTACCTATTTAGGTTTTGACAAGCAAGGAACCGCTATTTTACTCAAATAGCAAAATTTAAGATGGTAAAAATAGTTGTAGTAGGTTTCAACTTTGTGAATAGAATAAGCCTTGTCTATTAGCGTATCACATATATGTCTCAAATGGTTAAGAAAGTCAAGCAAATTGAATAGTTGCATAAAGAAAAAGAAAATAAAATCAAGAAATTTCCATCTAGAAAGGAAACAGTGGCTTATGTCAAAGAATAAGAAATAGTGGATGAAAATGAAATACATCTAGCCAAACTAAAACCTAGCCCTCTTTATGTTTGTCCTATATTAAAGAATGTTGAAATTAAAGACAAAATGGACAACACAAACAAGAAAAATTATTCTTTCAGCATAAATAAGGTAGTTCAAACTTCTAACATCCATTGAAAGATAAACAAATAAAATTTTCTAATGGCAATAAGATTTTGACTATATAAGAAATCATAGATAAAAAATACAACAAGTATCATAAGCTAATTAGTCATACTACTAATAATTGTTTGCGTTTCTAGGACATGATTTAGAAAGCTATCAAGCAAGGACACCTTTACTTTGTTGATAAAGGAAAAAGAAATGATAATCGACAAATATCATTTCTTAACAAGTGCAAACTATGTTGAACCCTCAAAGTTGAATGAAGTGAACATGGCCAAAGTAAATGCGGTAACCATTTATGAATATGATGATCCTTTAGATATACCTTTCATACCTAAAGCTTATTGAGAAAAAGGTGAGTTGAATTTAAAATCCTTCAAAAAGATCAATGTTGAAGGTGGCATAGTCAAAATGTGTCCCAGATGTGAAAAACATTTTGATGGGGTAAGAGCCTTACTTGCCAATTTAAGGGAACATGACAAAATAGACCTTAAGAAAAAGAAAAGGCCAAAAAGGCTACTTCAACTATTTAGAAAGGCATAATTGTTAGAAAGGAAGACAAAAAAAAAAAATGAGACAAGTTGAAAGAAAAAAAGGAAATATAAGAAAAGTTGATCTTTAAAAGAATTAACTTTGATTATCAAAATCAATTGAACAAAAAAAGAGAGAAATTATTTTGATTGAACTTGAGTACCTCAGGGAGATATGTTGAATGAAAAATAGGTAACCAATGAACCATAACTAAAAAAGAAACAATATGGAAGCCTAGAATTCCAACAGGGCAAAACAAATGGTAAGACCCAAATTATCAACCTCTACCTCTAACAAGGACTCAAAAGTGTCAAATGCAAAGACAAGTTGCTTTTAGATGTAAACAAAAAATGGGCCAGTATTTTGATAAGATTCCATCAAGCCTTAAAGAGTCAAGTGGCATAAGGAAAGAGAAGGAAAAGATGGGCTTGGCAAAATTGTTGAAAGCTAAAGGTTAGAAAATAAAATTGACATAGTAAAAGCCATCAAATTTCTATTATTTAATAGGCTTCTTTACAAGAAAGGTTTTGAAGGGCAATTATTAAGATGCATGACTAATGAAGAAGTATTAACAACATTGACCAAAGTTCATAAAGGAATTTGTGATGCACACAAGCTAGGGCCAAAATAAATTAGATTCTTATTTGAGAAGTTTTTATTAGTCTAAAATTATTAAACATTGCATTGACTATGCCAAAGGAAGTGAAGAATGTCAAAATCATAGGCCAGTTCAGAGAATATCATCAGCTAAACTTAATTATATAATAAAACCATGGCCATTTAGAGGTTGGGTGATGGATTTAATCAGAAAAATATATTCACCATCCTCTTAAAGACATCATTTTATTTTAGTGGCCATAAACTATTTCACTAAGTGGGTTGAAGCCATTATGTTCAAAGAAGTAAAACAATATGTTGTAATTGATTTTCTTGAATGCTATATTGTTTGTCAATTTAGTTTACTAGAAACAATCACTATAGATTGTGAAATAGTGTTCATAGGTTAACAAGTTAAAGAATATGTTTAATCAAGGAGAATAAAAATGTTAACTTCGACACTCTATTATGTGCAAGTTAATGGTCAAGTGGAAGCTACCAATAAAGTAATTATAAATGTGATTCAAAATGTTAGCTTTGACACTCTATTATGCACATGCTAACGGTCAAGTGGAAGCTACCAATAATGTGATTATAAGTGTGATTAGAAGCATGTTTGTCAATATCCAAGAAATTGGCATAAGATGCTTGACAATGCCTTGAAAGTTGATGGTGGTTATACCATATAAGCTAATGTTTGTCATGACGCTATTATTCCTGTCAGAGTGACAGTTCAATCTTTAAGAATTCAAAGGTAAAATCAATTAGATGGCAAACCTTTGTTCATTTGACACGTAATAAAGAAAAATTGGCCAAGTCTTATAAAAAGTGTTCAAAAGTGAAAATTTTTGGTGTTGGCCAATTAGTTTGGAATGTTATACTATCAATGTAGAAGATGTCGAAATACGATAAATGGACTCCACATTGGGAAAGGCCATTTGAGGTTATGCATACATTCAATGAAAATAGTTATAAAATAAAACATGTAAATAAAAATATTACCAAAATTATAAATAGTAAATATTTAAAAACATACAAATCAATCATCCATGAAATGTACATCAAGAATCTTGAATAAAAATTACAACATTGTTTAAGAATTAGAAATTCTCTTAAAGTTTGCTTCAAAGGTAAATTTGAATTCTCTACATTGTTGAGTTACCACCATCTTCTCCATCTATGCTATTTTGTAAATGACACTAGCCTCATGCACTTGTGCTATAGTTGTTTTAAAATCAATTAAGACATCTTTAAACTTTTTAGCGAATTAAGCTTGATCTTCATTGGCTAATTTAGCTATAGCTTCTAAGTTTGGCTAATATGCTCTAAGTCAATGAAGTTCTTTTAATTCTGTAATTTTTTACTCAAATACAACAATCTCCTTGAAATTGTTCTTGGTTGATTCTATAGTCATATTGTATTTTTTTCCTGGTCTCAACAATGTTTTTAGAGAATCTAGCTAATTCTTTCTTCATTGACAATTCATAACGGTTGCATTTAGTAGCTACACAAGCTTTAACCTTGTTTGAAAAGGATGACAATTGTTCTTGGAAATTAAGAATGAAAGGCTTTAAATCGTTGGTGACTTCAGCTTTAGAAATGGCTTACAAAATTTGAAGTGAAGATTAGAGAGAGCTATGTTGTTGGTCATTTGAAATAATAACTTTCAAATTATTTTGCAGAATAATGTTAAAAGTTTGGATAGCTTGCTTTATTTCATTTTGTCTATCATTATTTGCTTCAAAGGTAGGGGCAAGTTCATCTGACTTAGTCTCAACAAAAATAGATGTTGAAAAAGTCTTTTCCCCTTCTAATAGCAATGACTCCAAAGCTATTATCACTTCATCTATCCCATCAAATTGTTGAGTCTTTTTGACATTTAGTAGTTCAATATCTTGATGTCTATTGATCAACATTTTTAGTTGCTCATGTAAATGGCTTAGCAGAGTGGATGTTTATTGATCTTGAAAGGAAGCATCAAGGAGAATAAATGTCAATATAGAAATGAATAAGTATAACAGGTAATATTAAAACAAGTAAATATTCAACCTAAAGACAAGCAAGGTTTTAAAAAGGTGAGATTTCTAGGATGGTAGAGGAAGTAGGTTCTACTATGATTTACTCCGAATGCGATACAATGTCATTTGGATTTTGATCCTGTAAAAGTAATGTAAGTATCAAAAGCAATAAAGGGTTTAAAGAATGAAATTAGTTTGGGAATACCGTTGATTGAGTTGTATCTTTAGCAGTTGAAGAAACTGGCTATAGAGTTTGTTTAGACAAAATACGTTTAGAAACTATATCGCTAGTCCATTTCGACCTGATGATCTTTTTCTTCTTAGGAGACTTTTTGGCATTTTTCTTTAGTTGTTGCTTCCTTTGTGACCAAGTGTTGGCTAACCTAGATTAGGTTTTCCCCTAATATTTTCTTTTCTTTTTCAGTGTTGGTGGTTTGATATTTGGAAACATATTATCTTCTTCATCATGTTTCTATTGCACTTGCTTGGTTGTAACTCCTGCCACATCATCTTCACAAGCTATATCGACAATCTTAATGGGTATTCTAGCATCTAAAAGTAGTTAAAACAAAAGTTAGCATGTGTAAGTCAAGATAAAATCTAAAAATCGAGTAAATTACCTAAAGGATTACCATAAAGGCCACCAATAATTGATTGACATCAAAATGATAAAGAAAATGATCACAACAATGATATTGGGGACAAGATTTAGGAAGGCAAGTTTGGCCACGCTAAAGGGAGCATTAGGTAAAGTGATCGGTTTCAATTTAAAAGGTGGTATGTCCATCTTTGTTAAAGGATTTTTATTATAAGTTTTCCACTAAGATCGATGGTGGCATTCATAATAGGCATCCCTTATCTTGTTAAGATTTTTGTTAGCCACAATAATCATATACTTTAAATGCTTATGATTGTACTTGACTTTATAATATTTTTCAAAAGCTAGTATTTTAGTAATATGCATACCTACTATCTTTGTTGAATCCTCTATAATATGCATAGACACATAATTAGAAAACTTATTAGAGATAGGTGTGTCAAAATATAAGTGGGTTTTAGATAACCGCTACTTTAAGAACGTCATTGTATATGCAAGACATAGATAGAAATTGTGTAGCTTAAACTATGCCAGTATGCTAACATTAGCGTCCTCGACTTGAAAACATTTGGAAGGTCTCAAAGTTCAGCCTTGGAATTGTTTATCTAGAAGCATTATGGGCCAGGGCATTTGGTAAAAGGAGTATGACCCCTGAGGATGACTCTTGAGGAAGACCAATAAGAAGGTATTGAGGACATAAAAATTTTGATCAAATTTTGACACTCTAGGAACCAGATGGGTTTGCATCAGAAGTAAACCAAGATGGGCCATAAGACGAGGAAGAAAACATTAATAGATGTTGTAAGGAATGATTATCATTAAAAGAGTACAAAGTGAAAAAGAGATGGTCAAGTGGTTTTTAGGAGATTTAGACTAAAGTTTGTCATTTAATAAAGCATGCAAAAAATTTGGGGCTATATGACAAAATTTTGAAATTTGGGTTGAAATTTTTTAAAAATTGAAAATTTTCTTATAGAGTTGCAATTAACCATAATTGTAAAATCTAGAAAAGCCATTCTAAGTTGGAGATGGAGTCATGATCCTTAAGGTGGCTGATAGTTATATTAATGTGATAAAAAAGATTGGCCAACACAAGAGGGCCTAGAGCTAGATTTCAGCCTTCATGTAATAAAACAACTAAGGGCAAACATGAAGAAGCTATCATTAAAGATGAAACATAGAAAGGTGATATGTTCTTTGTTAGAAATTGAAGTATTCAGTGAACTGTAGAATGTTGTCAAAAGGTCAGGCAAGTCAAATTTTTTGTTGAAATGAGAATAAGTTGTCAAAAGTTCTTGGCTAATGGAAAGAGTAAAGTGAGATAGTTTCACCATTTGGATTCAAGCTAATGATAGCGATAATGTCAAAAGATGAGGGTGTGATCATGCCATGGAAAACATGAAGGCTATTGGTAGAAGGAGACAAAAAACATAAGGCAACCCAAATTAATGATGGAATGCATTTTAAAGAAAATCAAGATAGTTGAATTATATCACAAATATTTATTTCTTTTTAGAAATGTTATTTTTTTACTGAACTCATTTTAACCAGTTCAAATTTGTTGCAGAAGAACTTGGGAAATTCCTAATGACCTTAATAGTTTTATACACCCATGAGATGATAGGAATAGATTTGGATAGTAGTAAAGGTTTCTCTAGAAATAAAAAAAATCCATGTTTGATTTTCCAATAGAAAGAGAACCCAAGTAAAAAATTGATGGTTCATTTTCATCAATGTTAAGTTCAATAGAAGGGATGAATACCCTAAACTAGAGAATTGAAATTGTTTCTGAACAATGATCAAGAACTTTAGTGGTTCCAGATGCCTAAGAAGATGAATTGGAAGCAATGGTCATCAGTTCTATGAAGTTTTGTTTTGAAAATTGAAGATTGATGGAAGAGAAGTAAGCATGCATAGTAGAAAAGCTTAGAGAAATGGATATATCACTAAATAGTTTAAGGGAGCAAAATTCAAAATACTATTAGAAGTTAGAGAAAGGATGGTTGCTCTTCATAAATGGCACCCCAAAAAGACATGAAGAAATACCCTGATTACCCATAGGAATAGATACCATTATTCTGTGTTGGAGAACATGCAAATTTATCAATTAGTCGTTCCATGTGTCACAAAGTAACTTAAGAGTTATGATTTTGGTTAGGTAATTCCACCAAGGCTTTTCAACATGTCTTTCAATTTTAGTTGTCAATTGCCTAAACCAAGATCATGAGGGTATAATTTGGCTCGACTTTTATTTTTAACTGAGGTTTTTAATATGTCAAAGTTTCAACAATCAAATCAAACTAAAAGGCCTTTGTTAACTATTTATTTTTGGTACATATCAACTACATTGATATTGAAGCCGAAGAAATGGTTGGATCAAGATAGGAGTTGTGGCTTGACAGTTGTTAGAGTTGGCCAAAAATAAGTATTGAACCACCTAAGTTAGTAGCATTGGGAGTCCAAGTCATGTCCACAAAGACTGGTAGTCTATTTTGTACATGGCACAAGATGAAATGAGGGGGATTGGCTATCTAATCACAAATAAGAATCAAATCAAATTGGTTTCTTGCAAAGCAAAATATAATCATAAATAAAGGAAATTCAAATGTAAGAAGGCTTAATCCAAGGGATTCTTACAACCAATTTATTGACTGATCATTGAATCTATCACTTCACTCCTATTTTGACTACCTAGCCAAGACATTAAGTGGCATGTCCAAATCTAGTCACAACAATAACATATGAAAATGGTAAAGGTGCCTAGATCCTTGCATTTTGGGGTATTTATATCTAAATGATAGTAAAAACAATTTCCCCTATGGTAATTTTTCCATTACCTCTTATTTCCCTTTTGGTGGTGCAAAGCTCCTTAAAGAACTTGGCAACCTTAGAATTTGGTTGATCACATCTAGTAGGGAAATGGTCACTTCAACCTTTTTGAAAGTCTTTAGGATGCCTTTGTCTTAATCCTTTTTCTTCCACTTTACAAGTCTTCATAAGAAGGGAGGGGTGGACAGGTTGGTTGAGAGCTACCTATTGGTTCAGAAATCTCTACTCTTTTTAGTTTGAAACTTGTTGATTATCTTTGGTTGCCACTTTCTTGCCATTTCTCAATATTATGACATATGCATTTTCCCTGGGATTCATCATTGAATAGGGGCAGTCTATTTGAAGCCTGATTTTCCAGGTTGGTTATCCTAGTTTCTACTGACTACATTCTAGTATTGAGATCAATTTCCTACTTTAATTGTTGAATTTTTTCTCTCATTTCTTGTTGGAATTGTAATTTTTTTTGAGCCATATTCTTCATTAAGTCTATTAAAGCTTGATTTGAGACTAAGTCTTAGTTGTTATGCTACTGTATAGGTCAATTCTGGCTTAGTTGTTGCATCTAATATGAAGGTTACTGATAAAAACTTTGTTGTCCAACATTGCCATATCTTAGATTAGGATGATCTCTCTAGCTAGGGTTATATGTGTTAGAGAAGGAGTTATATGCCTACTGGTTCTAGTTTGGGAATCTTCTATTATTTTCTAGAAATCACCCCATGGCTTGGACTTGTTGGAAAGGGTTAGCCTTTTGGAAGAATGTAAGGCATGTCTTAGTGTTGTGTCTAAGGGCTAAGCAGATGCCACACAATTATGCCTCTTGTTTCTGTCCCATGAACTACTACACCATATGGGTGAGGTCTTACATTTGTTTCTCCAAGTTAGATGTGCCCATCTCATTCACCCTCTTCATGGTATAGTTTGGTCTACTACCAAACTATTGTGAATTTGAAGCCATGTTGGATATTAGAATCCTTGTAGCATTAGGGGTCTTTTATATTGGTGCTCCTCTACTTGTTGCATCAATCATGCTTCTATCCATAAGGAGGAGATCTTCATAAAAATAGTAAATGAGAAGCAAATCAGTGAGTTGGTGATAGGGGCAGCTTGTGCACAACCTCTAGAATCTTTCCCAATACTAATATAAAGTCTCTCCTCCAGGTTGTCTAATATTGCAAATTTGCTTCCTGATATTGGCAACTCTAGAGGTAGGGAAGTATCTCTCATGGAATAGTCTAGTCATCTTATGCCATGTGCTAATAGAACCAAGAGGAAGGTAGTATAGCTAGTTCTTAGCTGAATCAGCTAAGGAGAAAGGAAAGGCTCCTAACTTGACCTGCTCTTCTAAGATTCCTTAGGGCTTCATGGTTGAGTAGACTATATGGAACTCCTTCAAATGCTTATGAGGATCTTCCCATCCATTCCATGGTAGGCAATGAGTGGATTAGACTAGACTTCAATTTAAATGTAGCCTCAATTTCAAGGTATTTGATACACAATGGTTGTTAATTGAGGTCAGGGGCAGCTAACTACTTCAAAGTTCTTTAATAAAATGCCATGTTCTCCATGCTTGAATAGGGAGAAGAACTTGCAAAAAATAAGTCTCCTACATTGCTTGAACTTGGATAGGAAGGTACTAAAGGTGATATTGTTGAAGGGTCCTAAATTAGGCCAAATTGGTGCCTACTCACTCTTCTCAATCTCTGGACAATATATTAGCTTAGTAAGATGAGAGGATTGAGTTATGCATGAAAAATCTTGATAGGTTATCAAAAACCAAAAAGAATTGAAATCGAAAAAATAGGAAAATAATTCAAAAAAATACTAAAAGATTGAAAAGTCATAAAAGATGATGGAATTTGGCAAAAAGAAGGGGGCTCATGTTGTACAAAAACTTGTTGTACATTTTAAATAACCATAAGTGCACGGTGTAGATGTAGTAAAGAACTGACGAATACGGGTCGATCCCACAGGGAAGTTTCGCTCTTTCTAAATACTGAAACCTTTACAGTTTAACTATCCATATTAATTTGAAGAATAGAAGGAGTATAAAAAGAATAAAAGAAAAATAAAGGTTGATAATAAAATCAAGAAAACAAATATGTAAAT
>JANHAO010002158.1:0-29810 GCA_026873985.1 Saraca asoca
ATGTTTACACTTAAATTATTTTGTGTTATAAAACTTTTAAATTATCTTAAATGTTCATTTTGAGTACTTATTTTCATATGAAAAATAATAATTATAATATATATTTGTAAATAAGCACAATATTTTTAATATTTACAAATATACCTCTATATTTTTATTATTTACACATACCCTTGACATGTCAGTGTCCTATATTTTTTAAAAATGTTGTGTCTGTGTATCAATGTCCGTGCTACCTAGGGTGCAACTATGGCACTGCTGCCTAATATTAGGCCTACAGGACCTAGAAAATACCATCATCTTACAATGATGGAAAGCTCAAGCTTGAATTATTACTTCAGTTTCTTATTCTTCACTCAATGCGAAAACAAAATATTTTACAAGAACTAAATATCTATCAAATTACACTAACATTTCTTCATTTTCTTAGTTCTGAATATCAGTCATGTTTGTACAAGGAGTTTGACACAACCAATAGAGCAACCCCAATACCAGATCCATCCTTTGAATGTTTTATCACTAGATTGTTTGATCTTTCTGCCCCCAAAATCTCTGTGATGGAGTCTTGTAAGCATGCTCTATATTGTGGATACTTTTCGTATAAACCTCTAACACCTTGAAGATCACCAGAGTTGTCCTGTTGCATGGCACATAGATCTAGTGTCCTAAAAATTCATTAGAAACACACTTCAATATGAAATTATTTCTAAAGAATTTGATTGATTATTCACTGAGACCAAGTAATTTGTAGTTGAGAAAATTTTAACTAGATAGTCTCTTTCGATTTGAAATAGACAATTGGGTGGGGTAATGGAGAAAAAAAATCTAGAAATAATTTAGCGTTGATTGTGTATACTATTGAAGATTTATTATTTGAGCCAGGTTCTAGCTATATAATGTTCATTCAATTTTATGTTTCAAAAAGTTATTGTGTTATTAGGAGTACTTTTACTATGAAATATGAGCGTTATGCATTCAGTCATCTATGGATCATGGAGATCAATAAAGATTTGGGAATTTCCTCCAATTTTATTTCTCTATTTCATCAGTAAATTATTATCCATTTCTAGTTCTATTACTATTTGTCTTTAGACTCATTACCTTTATGGTTTACCAAAATTACTGCCTTCAATGCATTAGACCAGACATATACAATCAATATTGAGTCTACTTGAATGAATTATGTAATAGGTACAAGAAATTTATTATTGAATTGTAATATGTTAATCTGGAAAATATAGTATTGCCTAATAAGTCACTTCAAATAAAGGCATAGATAGTTTACCCCAGTATAAAAGGCATAGAGAGTTTTTGTGAAGCTGATTTTCCAAACAAACCACCCTTTTTTGCCATTTTCAGTAGCACTCATCTTACAATTTCACCTAAATACATTCCAAAGATTGTCTTTTCAAAGATCTACCCATGAAATTGACTTTTCTAGTTAGTACTTTGCTAGGACAATACACTTAAGAATAATGATACAAAAACCTACCTGCTCACCAGGATTGGTACTAGCAGCATCCATTTCTTTATCAAACTTAGTTAAAGGAAGACCATATGAGAAAGCCCCCTATTCAATACTAATGATCTAAATTAAGATATATTTTGCTTAGAATAAAATACATTCATTCATCTAAAATAATTGAACAAGTTATAAACAAAGAAAAGAAAGGAAATCAGATCATGATTGCTTACCATCTTCCCAAAAGTACTAGAGACTTGGTCTTGTAACTTAGAAATGGCATTGATCTGCTTAAAATGGCAAGCATTGGTTCTAGTACCCAAAATAATAGCAACTTTGACATCATTGTCCCAGTATTCTGCTCCTACTAATGTTCTGATGGCATCATTCACCTATAGGTCACTAACCAAAATCATACTACAAGTCTACTAAATTTAATTAAAACTCACAAAGGAGATTGACAGCATCAGGATAACATACTAGGGTAGAAACTCACATATCTAGTCCTTCCCTTTCCATAGCCTCATTCAGACAAGCAACCATATCTCTTCCTGCCTACAATCATATAGTTCTAGAGATTGCAAAACCCTTAGTCCACTTGATTAGTATGTCAGAATCAATGGATGTTTACTTCACAGGAAATGAAAAAGTGGACCCAATTTCTCTCTTCCTTCCAGGTGGGGAATGAAATTTATCACCCTTCTTTTCTGCAAACTTTGCTATCCCTAAAGCAATAAAATCAAAAAGTTCTTGCAACAGGTAAAAACTATAAGGCCTCGTTATGTTACGACTAAAAGAACTTCGTCAAACAAATATGCCAACATTTTTGCTAAACAAAATGAACTAAGACTTGACCTCATTGGTACCAAACATAAGCTCTTGAGGTATAGATAATTGCTCAAATTCTATGGCAATCACACGCTTATCTTTCCCACCTAATTGCACCCCCAACACTCGGAAGTTTGTTCCACCAATATCCAAAGCATAAAACAACTCTTTCTTGTTCTTTTCAGAACAAGAAAATACTCAGTTAAAGATGCTTCCTTTCACAACCAAATTAAGTGCCTGTTTGGCATGGCAATGAAAAATCAATTATGCAGGAAAATTCTAGTGAGGTAGAAGCTCAGGATTGTAGCTTTTGTCCCTACAAGTATTTCTACTATGATTTTGGTAGGTCTACCACCATACGAACAGGGCATAAAACTCAAAAGTAAAATTGGAAAATAGATAACCTTAGATTTAAAGCAAAATCCTAATCTATTACATAAAAACTAAATTGATAAAATAGTACTAGGAGATTAAAAACATGGCATTTGAGCAAATAGTCTATAAATAACTTAAGTAGAAGAAGATAGAAATAAATACCTAGTAGGAAGATTGTCGACATAGGTGGGTATCATGGGAAGGTCGGCTCCACCATTAACGGCGAGCCCAGCTCGCATAACAGTGGACATAGCATTAGCCACATGCTGAAGAATAGGCAAGGGAGTAGCACACTCATGTTTCAGCTTGGTCAAAATTGGGGAAACGGAAACAGAAACTGCATCGATCGAAGGGCTATCCTGAACCAAGGCATACTTCACCTATGCTGCCAAGATAGTGATGAAAGACAATCCCACGGCAGGGGAAGAGGCTGGGATGATAGACATGGCAGTTGATGGGGAAGGAGGAATTGTAGAAATGGTTTGGACAAGCAGGAAGCAACTGCAATCTTCAATTTTCTGTCCATTTTTTGTGCACATTTGGGCGGAAAAAAAACCCATGGAGTCCACGGCCCATTTTCAACTCATTTTTATTTCTATTCATTTTCCTTCTTCAACCAAGCAGGGAAAACTCCTCATTTTCTATTGTAATTTTCCTTTACACTCTTTTTTCATCCCTTTTTCCTTCAACTAAGCAGACAGTAAGTAACGTTATGTTTAAATGCAAATATTCATGCAATAATAAAAACACCTTTAATTACCAAAAAAAAAAAAACATCTTTACTCATTATTTTGCAAAGTCGCAAGAAGGTCATATTCAACAAAACAAAAAAATTCATACCCTAACATATGTTGAATGTTTAAATTGCAATATAACAAATTACAATAGTGATTTTCAGTAATATTTTGCTTCCTCTGGATTCTAACTCCCAATTCCTAACAAATGGACAAAATAACACTGAAAAATATCACTCAATCATTGTTGCCAGTGCTAAGTATGGGTAGGCGACGCAGAGGAATTACCTTTTTGCAGCCATTCAACTATACAATTTTCATGGTACAGATGCCAGCATGGCATCCGAATAGCTTCCTAACGAATCAATCACATAGGTTTCTAAACATATGGTACACCTTCCCACATCAAAACTTGCCTCTCCAACATTCTCTCTCTAATTCCTAGTACGACACCGCTTCATGGTATCTAATTGATCATCCACTAATTCCTCCTCATCTTCGTCGCTGTCGACCATATCCTCTTCTTCTTCAGAGCTTGTAGTGAGATATATATATATATATATATATATATATATAATCACCGACATCGATAGAAGCTTCCATATTTTGTGTCTTCTGAGCCATGTCTGGCGCAGAAGCTAGCCAAGATCTTGAAAGTCATCAAGTCCTGAGCATCTTCTGGCACACCAATATTAGAGAGCATATGCCGTATTATACTGAAACAAGTGGAATGTTTTCGAATCACTTGTTAGTGAAGCGATCAAAATCATCATTATTAAGTATTGAAGATAAGTTTTGTTTTTGTGAGCTTAATGTTGATATTGAAGAATTGAGAAGGAAATGTGTCTTCGGCTAACAAAGAATCATCCATGTTACTTGGAAAATCTTCGCAATAATGGAGATCGCTGGAATCCGAAATCGCCAAAGCTGAAAGATATCAATTGGAAGAAAGAAAAGGAAAACTGAAGAAAGAGGTTTTACTTAAAGGAATTTTTGTTAAGAGGTTTTATTTATAGGAATAGGAATTGATGATAAGGATAACATGTAAAATTAAAATTTTAGGACCGACTTAATAGCTTTCTAGATGTTTAAAGTTTCCTTTTTCCAGCCAAAAAAAAAAATGATAATGAGCAATCACTTTGCAACCAAAAAAAAATTTCCTTTTAGATGCTCAGACACAGTACGAGAGGGATTGGAGGTAGAGAAGACTCAAGTTTTCTATATTCTAATATTTGGGGTTAGTGCCACGCTTCGGATGTTCTGCAAATTTTAATATTTCTTAGTAACAATTTGAATTCCTTTTTATTTCTTGGAAAACAAGTTTCCTATATTCCTATTGCATGGATTACAAATTCTGAAATTTCTTAGAAAACAAGTTTCCTTTTTATGCCTAGGGGTCCAGTGGCATTGTAGATTAGAAATCTTTTTCTTCCTGTAATCCTGTTGCTTGGAAGTTTTATTGAGGAATTTGGTCACTGTAAGTCCTCTTTAAGGAGCAAGGAAACCGACAAAGACTTTCTTTGTCGTATAACTAACTTATAGCTGTACGATGTATGAATTTAATTGATTTTATTTAATAAAAATTTGCATTAAGAATTTAGATTATAATTATATTCTTATGAGAAAATATTATATTTATGAAGTTGTTATATTAATATTCTAAATTAGTTAAATTTATCATTTAAAATTTTTTCATCTTTTCAAAAATACTTTCTTAATGTATTAATATTTAAATGAATTTATTTATAAATTATTTTGTTTACAAATTTTAATTAACTACTTTATGTTAGAAAATTTAATTATTTAATTAATAAGAGTTTATGCATTATTATAACAATAAAAATTTCAAAAAGTGAAACTATAAAATATCAAATTTAGTATTTGATATTTAAAGATAATATAGAATTTAAAATAGTTAGAATTTTTTATATAGACATTATTTATAAAATCATAATTAGATATTACTAATCATGTGCTGACAAGTATTTTATTTCTATATAAAGTTTATTTATATATAGATTATTTAATTATTTAATATACACATAGATAATTTAAATTTAAATTTATTAATGAATTTAGATTGAAAATCAAATGTAAATAATTTTATTAAATATTTTCTTTTGAAATAAATAATTTCCATTAAGAATAAGGATATATAGCATTTATTAATAGTTTAAAATGTTAAAATTAAATGATATATTATTAAATGATTTCAAATTTGAATTATATAACTCATTGAAATATTAAAATAATTTTCTTTTATTTTTCATGTTAAAAATTTAAATATAATACCATCAAATTTTAAGTTGAAAATCATTTCAATAATATCAAAATGGATATCAAAATTACATTACTTAAATAAATATATATGTTGACGGTCGAATTCGGTTAACCCAAATTCAAGGCCCTAAAATTGTAATTTGAGTATAAAAAGAGAAAAAGAGAGAGAGAAAGAATAAAGAGACACCATAAGTTTTTAACATGATTTAGCTAAAGTCAGTTTAACCCTAAGTTCATAGCTTTTATTACTCTTTGCTGAGTGTATTGTATCTAATCATTAATTATTAAATGTACAACGATTTCATCCCCTTTTATAATGGTTAGGGGGTTACAGTTTGAATGTAAATTTATAACCATAAGTATCATGACATGATTAGGATTATATAATAGATAAGGGTTGATAGCTATAACAGGCCCCATTAAAGGAGGAAACTGAACGAATTCCCTTGGTTCGCTAGTCGTGGATGCATGCTCTGTTCTGTGAGCTAAGCCTTGCTCTCAATGACCTGAGGTGGCTGCTTTGACCCGTGTTAACCAGTGACTTTAGCTCGTATTTAACGACCTAATGACTTGTTCCAATGACGTAAATCTTAGATAAGTTGGTCCCTTATTAGTTGAGTCCATCAATTGGGCTTTTACTAGCCCACTTATGTGATTCTGAAAAATACCCACAACATTAGGCCCCCCAGCTTTCAGTTCATTCTGTGGACTAGGAGTTGAAGTTTGGTTAGTAAAAGCTATCAACTGTGATGCCGTCATTTTGTCCCTTGCTAGTTTATGCCATCATTACCACATTTAATGCGCACATTTTTTATAGTCATCAGCATGGCAATGTCAGAGTCTTTTTTTCATTGAACCATCAGACCGAGAGCAGTTGATCAATGTCCTGATCTAATGGTAAAGCTGATCGAGTTATTTATGGTGAGGAAAACCCTTCTTTCACTCCACTTGTTACTTTTGAAGACCTACATTTCAATTTCTTGCTTGCTTTTCAAGCTCTCATCACCGCCATTCTTTATCATTCCTGCTTCACCAAGTTTGTGAAAGTAACCTTTGGATTTTGATTTCGTCATTGATCGATCGTGCTCGTTGTGTTTTCTTCTAGATTTTTTTTTTCTAGATTCATCTCATTATGTTAATTTAGTAAGTCTTTTAAATACCATCTTGGTTATAAGCTTTTGCTTTTTGTGAATGTTATGCTTTGCATTTTTCTGATATTTGGTGTCTTGGTTCGGTGATGTGCGCTCATTAGTCGTTTAGGAGATTTTTTCCCACTGATCAGTTCTATAACGTGTTTATTTGTGTGCTTGTCATTGTTTGTAAAACTGGAGTGTTGTCTACCTGATAAAATGCCTATAGGTCTTGAGGTTGTAGATTATCGGGTTTAGTCTTTTTCTATCTCCTAGTTTTAGTGACTTGATCGATTTGTTAGTCGAGTCCCCTATGTTTTCAATTGTTCGGGTTTTAGATGTGGTGGTATAAGGCATGTATGGCTTGCTGCATAAGGTTTTCCCTATTAGCTTTAGCTTCTAGGTATGGTCTGCTTTCAATGACCATATCATTCCTTCTTTTGTGTAGATGGTAAGTCATAGACGTCAAGGTCATTAGATGGGGAGTGCCGAGGATTCTGACTCTCCAACGAGAAGTAGGGAGCTGATGCACTTTATAGATGAAGTGACTTCTGGGGGTGGTGAGGCCGCCGAGAGATTTGCTGCTCATCCTGATCCTATTGAGGGTCAATAGATCACTGAGAGTGAGAGGTCCCCAGACCACTCAGTGTTCAAGCACCACCCTTTTATCATTAAGCTTGATAAGCTCGGGGGTATAATTAAAATGTACCATCTTCCCAAGAGCTACCACATTATGGCACCTTCCCTTGATAATAACACAACTTATCCTACTTTAAGATTTGTTGCTATTGGCACCCACCATCTCACTGTTGGGTTTAGATTTCCAGTCTATCCTACTTAGTAGATTTGTTGAATAAATTGAAACTCTCCCCCTTTCAGCTCACGCCCAACTCGTATTCTCAGCTCACCTCCCTGGCCATTTTATATCTTAGGAATAATCTCCCCCTCCTTTAGTCAAGGTTCTTTGCTATTTGTTTAGCATAAAAACTATGGGTCAACTTGATGGGATCTATTACCTGATAGCTCAATAGATCAAGTTTAAGAAGATCTTGTCACAAGGTAATGCTAAGGGCAAGTCTAATATGAGGAATTATAAAACCCACTGGTTTTACATTTCATACCCTTCTCTGCGTCATCTTCATAGTTTCGATTTCGTCCTTACTCATGGTAAGTGAGCTGAGGACATGTAAGCTTGCATAAATTCATATTTTATTTTTTGGTTTTGACTTTCTGTTTTATTCTACAGATGGAGCCGGCAAGGAGAAACTAGCTTTAGAAGCTGAGAAGGTTGAAGTGCTAGGCCAGTTCATTGCTATAGACAATCTAAAGAATGATATTAGATTTGTTGAGGATCTTCTATGTTTGCATAAGCTTGCTCCGGCTTTGAATGTTGAGCTCACCATAGACATCGGAGCTTGCCAAACTGGGGAGGTTAGTCTAGCAAATTCTAAGGAATACGACAACATGTTGAGACTTAACCTTTGAATGGCACGAAGTTCCCGTTTTGCTTGGTCTGCTGCTGCTACAATTTCATCGGCTACTGTGGTTGCAAGTCAATCTTCTCCGTCCATGCTAGTAGCATCTTCGTAAATGATGGCTCCCACCTTGCATCCTGAGGTGGTTGAGGCAATCAATGAGGTTGCATCCCTATCAGTTCCTCCTATCAAAAAACAAAAAGTAAACAAAGGGAAGAAGATTGTTGTCATTGTAGAGGAAGTAGTCCTTGAGGTCGAGGATGAGGAGTGTGCCAGTCTAGGCCTAAGGATAGGGGAGTACTTCAACTTCCTTTAGGAAAGCATTAAGTTGATCCTGGGGCCTCGTAATATGGCCAAAGTATTAGAGTTGGAGGCGGGGGAAGGATTGATGAGCTATGCAGCTTGTCATGTCCTACTGGTAAGTAAAGTCCTTTCAACTTGGTTCTCTTGCCTCTTTATAACTTTAACTTGATCATTTAATTTTTTAGGGCTTACTGGCAATAATAAAGCTGAAGAAAATGCTTCGAGCTTGGGACAAGGGGAAGAAAAAGCTTAGGAGTGACTTGGCTATTGCGATTGCTGAGGCACTTGAATTAAATGAAAGAGCTAGACACACCGAGGCTACCAAGGAAAAGGCCGAGAAAGCTTTATCTCGTGAGGTGGCAGATCGCGAGGCTATTGTATCTAACCTCAATAAAGTGGTTGATGAGCTGACGAGAATAAAGATCAAATTAGATGCCACAATGCAACGAGCCGAGGCTGTTGAGAGGAAATATGAGACGGCCATGGATGAAGTTGTTTTGGCAAGAGGGGAGACTACACGAGCTAAGGCATAGATCACCATACTAATTGTAAAAACTAGAGAAGAGGTGACATCTGAAGCCACCATTGGCTTCTTGTTTACTTGTGGGAGAAGCATTCAGAGATGGATTTCTCCTTTTTCGGTAGGAATGTCCTTGAATTCATTAAAAGCTTTGAAAAGGACGTGAAGGTTACTTCTCCCGATAGGGGTTCATAGTCGACAGGTGGAGTTTCTTTGGCTCTTGACCTAATTCAAAGAGAGAGCGGCTCATAGGTCATGGAAACTACTGTTGATCAAGCAATGGTCAACCTACTCGTCTCATATGGATTCTCCAGACCAGGCCATAGCTTCTAAGGCTAATCTTCCTCTAAGGCTATAATTTATAGCATTCTTCATATGTAATTTTGAATTTTTAGATGTAAATCTTCCTTATTAAGGGGAGTCTTTAATGAACTTTTTTATAGTATTCGTGCCTTATTCTTGCTTTATTTGTACAAGTTTCCATAGTTGTATATCTGGTAAGTTACAAGTGATATCATGAATGAGTTCCAACAAACCATGACTTAACAAATGTTAGTTAAAATAGATGTCTAGTAGGCCAATCAGCCAATAACTTTATCAAAATGAATGTCTAAGTAGGTTGCATGAATGCAATGCCGAGTTCATATGTGATGCCAAATAGTAAGCTGTTTGCAATACCAAGTAGTAGGTCATATGCAGTGCCGAATAGTTAGTCACATATAGTGCCAAAGAGTAGGTCACATGCAATTTTGAATAGTAGATCGTATGCGATGTTGAATAGTAGGCTATGCAATGCTACGTAGTAGGTCATACGTGGTGTCAAATAGTTAGTTGCATACGATGCTAGAAAGTAGGTCGCATGCGGTGCCAAATAATAGGTCATATGTGGTACCAAGTAGTAGGTTGTATACAGTGTCAAATAGTTAGTTACATATGGTGTCAGAAAGTAGGTCGCATATGGTACCGAATAATAGGTCACATGTGGTGCCAAGTTTTTGTAAGTTCATCGAGTTGAATGCCTTTTTCATATTAGAAGGGTGAGTGTTCACTTTTGGTATAGTATTTTGTCAAAAAATTTATCCAGAAATTAGTAAATAGTCATAAAAATTCAAAAACATCATCGATCTTATCAATTTCAAAACAATGTTATAGGACTAGATAAGCAAGATTCAAATTTATTGACCATATGGGCGGAGATGTTTAGCAACTCATGGTTCTCCATTAAAAATCATATTGGCCTTCCTCCTTCATATCCCTAGCTTGACTTCATCTTTGTAGTAGCGTCAAGCTATATGCTGATCGTTTCATGCACATCCAATTTCATTGGGGGTCGGGAATCTAACGGTGAATGTCCTTGTAGATGTGACCATGTCCAAGTCATTGATCGCAGGTCTCCCTATCACTACATTATATGCTAAGGGATGGTTAATGATCAGAAAGTCTATCAAAATGGTTGCCTAGTGACCTAAGTTTCCAAGAGTAATGGGAGGCTTGATCTGCCCCATTGGTAGTATTGCATCTCCTGTAAAGCCATAAAGGGGCTCTAGGGAAGGCTTCAGTTGATCTGGGCTTAGTCCCATTTGTTCAAAGCATCCTTTGTACATGATGTTCATTGAGCTGCCTGTATCGATCATAATTCTTCGTACATCAGTGTTACCAATTTTAGCTCAAATAACCTGTGCATCATTATGGGGAGAGTGTATCCCTCATGTATCTCCATCTGTAAAGGTGATGCTATCTGAGATCGTCCTTGCTTTCTTGGTGGTACCCTCAAATTCACTATGTCCTGTAAACAGGACGTGATTTGCTTCCTACACGTAGCATTCATGTGACCTGTTTGAAATGCCTGCAATGTTAGGTCCAATATGAATGGTAGATATAGTTCTTATCGAAGGTGCCTTCTCTTGCTCAGGAGTCTGCTGGCACTACTATTGTGCTGGTCACTATTCCGTAGGTTGCACCACATAATTCCTTAAACAACCTCTCTTGATTAGGTTCTTATGCATCCTTGAGTGCCCTGCATTCCGAGGTGTTGTGCTTGATTTCATCATGATAAGCACAATATTTGTTCTTGTTTCTAAACTGGTCAAGAGTCCTCATGGGTTTAGGCTTCCCAAAATTCTCTCTATCCTTCTTTGTCATAAAAATCCTTTCCGAAGTGTCTGATAAAACACTGTAGCTGTCATGGTGACCCTTGCACTAAGATCACTCATTTCTAGCCTTCTTTGTAACCTGATCTTCAGGGTTTTCATCTTGACTCTCCTTACTGTTCCATCTATTATTCCTCTTTTTTCTCTGGTTATAGCTATTAGCTTCGTACTTAGACTTTTTAGGGCCAAAGGTTTCCTCCCACCTAATCTTTTTGGTCGCTCGTTCATAGAATTCACCTAGGTCCCTTACTGGGGACTTGTACATACTTTCATATAGTTTCCTATCTTTGCTGAGTCCCATTGAGATCACTATTAAGATGCTCTCATCTGAGGGATTTTCTACATTACTTACCTTATGTTTGAACTAGGTAATGTAATCCTTTAATGATTTATTCTTTCATTAAAAGACTATCGCGAGGTGACAGGGTGGTGTGAGCTACCTTCTCGGTGCCCTGTATTGATTGATGAATCTCCTATAGCATTCTTCCTAACCATCAATGCTGCGAGCTTGGAGATTCTTAAACCATGTTCTAGGTATGTCTCCTAGAGTGGCTAGGAAGACATGACACTTGACCAAAGGATTGGTCGTTTGAAGATTTATCTGTACATTAAATGCATACAAGTGGTCATATGGGTCACTATCCCTATTGTATAGTGGGATAGTGGGAACTTTGAACCTATGAAGGAGAGGCTTTTTCTCAATCTCCCTGGTGAATGACATCCTTCCTTCGTAATGATGTCAATGGTCTTAAGCTCAAGGGCGTTGTTCTAACTACTCTGCCCTCTGAAGTAGCTCCTTTACTATATGGTCTTGAGCCTCAGATCGATAGTGGGACGATGGTTGGCTTTTTTTCTTGTCATGGGAGTAGTGATTTGAGGTTTTATGCTTTCTTTGTTTATGGCTCAAAAGTTTTCATTTGAGACACGTCTCCTATTGGACTTGTTTGACCCTTCAGCTCAATGCCAGCCCCCACATTATTGGTGATCTCCTTCATCATCCTCATGAACTCGATGGACCTCCGACCTTGGTCATGAGTTACTAAAGCAAGCTGAATGAGGGTGCTAAAGTACTTCTTTAGTTAGCCTCTCCTTTTGAGCTTTTTTTTATGGTTGTTGGAGAGCTTCTTTCTGCGTAGCACCCCCAATCACCTGAGTCAATGCCCTAACCATCTCAGCCAACTCTCTTATCATTTTCTTGAGTGCCTGATGATGCTGATGCCATGCTTGTATTCTATCAATAATATCAGATTAGTGTGAGACCGCTAGGGGCATGTGGGTGGCAATAGCTGTGGTAGGGATGGGGGATAATGGAAGTGCCTACCGAGAGAAGGATCGGATCTCTCTGTTGTTCCATATGACCATTTGTTTGGTCAATTGCAGCACCAAAACTCCTGGTGGTTCTTCCTCTAGCCATCAAAAAATAATGGGGAATGCAGTTTAGGGCCCTCCTTCTAATGCCAAAATGTTGACAATCGAATTTGGTCAACCCAAGTTTAGGACCTAAAACTACAATTTGAGTATAAAAAGAGAAAGAGAGAGAGAAAGAATCGAGAGACATTAGAAGTTTTTAATGTGATTCAACTAAAGTTAGTTTGACCTTTGCATCCATTGCTTTTGTTACTCTTTGTTGAGTGTATTGTATCTAATCATTGGTCAGGGGGTTACAATTTGAATGTAAATTTATGATGATAAGTATCATAACGTGAGTAGGATTACATAATAACTAAGGGTTAATGGTTATAACAGACTCCCATTAAAGTAGGAAACTGAGAGGATTCCCTTGGTTTGTTGGTTATGGATGCATGCTTTGTCCTATGAGTTGAGCTTTATTCTCAACGACCTGAGGTGGCTACTTTGACCCATGTTGACCAGTAACCTTAGCTCGTATTTAGCGATTTGATGACTTAGTCTAACGATCTCAATCCTAGATGAGCTAGGCCTTTATTAGCTGAGTCCGTCCATTAAGCTTTTACTAGCCCACTTATGTGATTCTAAAAAATACTCACAATAATATTAAAAATTAAAAATTAAAATATTATTTGATAATTTAGAAAATTAAAAAATTAAAATTAATAATTTAATAATTTCATAGTGATAAATTAAAAAAATTAAATTAGAAATTAGTTATAGATAATTCAAATAAATAATTTATTTTTTAAATAGATAAATATAAAAGCTTTATCCATAAATTGAATTGAAATGAAAAAGAAAAAAAATTAAAAACTTAAAATTTCTTTTCAATTGTCATTTTTTACCAAATAAAAGACACTTGTTGTATAGTGACATTTGATTGAAGATGAATGCTATGGTTTTTATAATACTGGGAAGATTAAAAGAGAACTCATTCTACAGTCACATGTCATCACCACAATTATTCATTTTCCCTTCAATTTTATGTAGCATAATTTTATAAATAATTTTTGTGCAATAAATACATTTATTTCTTAAAATCATTCATTACATTTCTTTTACATTTTAAATTCATTTATCTTGAAAGTTGAAACTACCAAAACTTTTATTTAAAATATTTATGTATTTTGAATGTATTTTCTTTTATTACATCCTTTGCATTCAAATAAATTAATTCACATATGAAAATTTGACAAAAAAAAAATCACAAATTCACTTAAAGTAATACTATATTTACACATTAGATTTTGCACACTCTGTTCATAAAATAATTTTTCTCTCAAATTATTCTTGTCTTTAAATTCAATGATGATAATAATTTATGTAAGACATTGTGTTAAAAATGCATGTGTAAATATCATTTTCTATTCACTTAATATATTCCATATTTAAGAAAAATATACTCCTAACAATCTATATAGTTATATCTATATATCTTATTAAAAGAGAAGTCACTCTACTGCTATATGTCATCACCAGAATTATTCATTTTCCATATAATATTATGTAGCATAATTTTGTAAATAAATTTGTACAAAATGCATACAATATTTCGAGTAAGTGAATAACACTAAAAATTCCACTATTTTTTTTTAGAGCAAAGCAAGTGGAAAAAGGAATTTTTCTCCATTTTTCTTGATATTATTCTCAATTAATTAAGAAATTCTCTCAATTTTGTTTTTATTTTAAGTTATTAGTCCAATTAAGGGAATCATCCCATGATTAATTTCTTTACATCATTCTTCATTTTCACCAACCAATTTCTCTATTTTATTCCCCAATACTTCACTAATTTTAAAGAGGTGTTAGATAAATAATATTGTACATTTTCCAATAACTCACCAATTTTCAATATGTAATAATAATCATCTTAGTTCATTATTTTTACTATTTCTGAAATTTATCATTTTCTTCTACCTAATTTGCTCAAGTGTAGGTCTGTGTGAATTGGAGAATATATGTACAACATCAAAGGTGCTTCTATATCTTCAAGAAATAGTGATTTCTATGATGTAGGATATCTTTGCATATACATAATCCATCCATATGTATATTTGGAAAAGTGTCACTATATTTTGTATTTTAAATTCATTTTTCTTTAGAGTTGAAACTGCCAAAAATTTTATTTAAGATATTTATGTGTTTTTGAATGTATTTTCATTTATTACAATTCTTTTACATTCAAATAAATTAAATCACATATGAAAACTTGACTTAAAAAAATCACACATTCACTTGAAGTATTATTATTTTTACACATTATATTCCGCAAACTTTGTTCACAAAAATAATTTTTCTCTCAAATTATTTTTGACTCTAAATTCAATGATAATAATAATTTATGTAAGACATTGTGTTAAAAATACATGTATAAATATCATTTTCTACTCACTTAATATATTATGTGTTTAAGAAAAATATACTCCCAACTATATATATATATATATATATCTTATTAAAAGAGAAGCCACTCTATGCCAAATGTCATCATCAGAATTGTTCATTTTCCCTCCATTATTATGTAACATAATTTTGTAAATAATTTATGTACAAAATGAATACAATGTTTTAAGCAAGAGAATAATGTTACAATTTAGTAAATTATTGTGATACAAATAACACAATAAATTAAGTAGTGGAATACTTACCTTGAGCCATAGTTGTTCAAGTGTGAAATTAGTCTCCACAGACTTTTCTAATCTTTGTCTTTGTATAAAGCCTCAGATAACCTCTATCGATATAATCACATACTTCTGATATGCGTAGGCGAAACTAGGGACCCTATCAATTTATATCCTTAACAATTTCTCTTATTAAGGGAACCTTCTATATTTATTCATAATTAATTGATTGAAGAAAATCAGGTGATTGGGTGATCATTAGGTACTCTATTGCTTAATAATTATCTTATTCAGTAATTCCTATAAGGGCCACTTTAAATATTAAAATTATTACCTTTTAACCCTGTAATGAAAGTAAAAGACATGCTAACATTCTCCTATTTGGCTCACATCACCATCATAAGATAATTTCTATTATGACAAATCAACTTTATGGCCAAATTTAATTGTATGTCATAGCCTCAAAATAATTAGCTATTGTAATGAAAGTAAAAGACATGCTAACATTCTCCTATTTGGCTCACATCACCATCATAAGATAATTTCTATTATGATGAATCAACTTTATGGCCAAATTTAATTGTATGTCATAGCCTCAAAATAATTAGCTATGAGTTTAACACTTACCTAGAAACTTTTTTATAGTTGAATTATGGTGGTCATGCCCTAAGGCGAACACTTCCTACCATGTATCACAATGTATAATCCTTTTTAAATAAGTACAAAAAACTATATGAATAAGTCCTAATAAGTTATTCGGGTCCAAACTTTATTAACTCAAATGAATCACTTTATATATGACAAACTTAATGTGCATATAGGTCATATTCTAAACAAACGAATGCTTGAATTGTCATATAAATCAAAGATAACCAAAACACTTAATTTGAACTAATAAACTCATATAATCAACTTGATCCTTGAACATTTTTGTTGGCAAGCTTTTAGTTATAGGATTAACAATCATTAAATCATTGCTTATATGTTCAATTGCAACTAGTTGCTTCTTAACATTTTCTTTGACAACTAAGTATTTTCTGTTGGTGTGCTTGCTTCAGCTCCCACTTTTATTGTTCTTTGAAAAGAACACCATGGCCTAATTGTCAAAATAAATCCTTAGTGGTCTTTCAATGGAATCAACAACTTTTAGACTAGAAATTTTTTTTTTAACCATAATGCTTGTAATGTCACCTTATAACATGCCATGAACTCTGCCTCCATTGTGGATGATGCTATGATACTTTGCTTTATGCTCCTTTAAGATACAACACCTCTAACTAAGAGAAAGATAAATCCTAAAGTAGACTTTAAAGAGTCCACACATCCACCAAAATCGGAATCTAAATATTTGATAATTTTCAAATAATCAAAATGTTTGTATATCAATAAGCAGTCCTAGGTGTCTTGTAGATATCTCATAACCCTTTTGCCAGCTATCCAATGTTCTATGATAGGTTACTTTGATATCTACCTAACATCCCTACTACAAAAGCAATATTAGGTTTTGTGTAGACCTGTGCATACATTAGGCTTCTAGTGGCCGAAGCATACAAAATGCTTTTCATTTGTTCTCGTTCCAATTCGTTTTAAGGATATTGTTTTAAACTAGATTTGTCCCCATTAGCTATAGGTGCTATAATTGGTGAACAATTATACATCCAAAATCTTTCTAGAATCTTTTCAATGTAGGCTTTCTGAGATAGTCCTAATGTTCTTTGAGATCTATCTTTGTGAATCTCTATGCCAATAACATAAAAGGCTTCATCATATCAATTATATCAAAATTTTGAGAAAGAAATTCTTTAGTTTGATTCAAAAGTCCTAAGTTATTGCTCATAAGTAAGATGTCATCAACATATAGGACTAAAAAAGATATATTTATTCACAATAACCTTAAGGTATATGCATTGATCAACAATGTTCTCTATGAACCCATAAGAGGAAACAACATTGTGAAACTTTACGAACCATTGTCAAGATACTTGCTTTAGTCTATTTATTGATTTCTTTAGCTTGCAAGCTAAATGATTATCCTTTTGACTTTGAAAAGCCTCAAGCTTTGTATACCTCTTCTTTAAGGTCCCCAT
Source organism: Saraca asoca (assembly GCA_026873985.1). Taxonomy (NCBI): domain Eukaryota; kingdom Viridiplantae; phylum Streptophyta; class Magnoliopsida; order Fabales; family Fabaceae; genus Saraca; species Saraca asoca. The sequence continues at coordinate 17,376 of JANHAO010002158.1, forward strand.
TCAAGAATGTTGTTTTCACATCTATTTAATATAACTCTAAGTTAGGATGAGCTATTAGGGTCATGATTATTCTTAATAAATCCTTTTTTGAAATTGGAGATAAAATTTCATGGTAATCAATGTTGTTTTTTTTAGTAAAACTCTTAGCCATAAGTCTCACCTTATATCTATTAATACTACTAGATGGGTTACATTTGGTCTTATACATCTATTTACATTTGATAATAGATGCCCCATATGGTAATTCAACAAGATCCTAGACTTGATTTTTGGTCATGGATTCTATCTCATCTTTCATGGCATCATGCCAAAATATGGGGTTTTCTCCACTCATGGCTTGTGAAAATGAGCAAGGATCATCTTTGAGTCTAACATCATATTTAAACTCTAAAAGATATGCAACATAGTAACTAAAAATTGTTGGTTTTCTAGTTCTTGTAGATCTCCTAATTTCCACCAATTCAAGTTCATTTTGAATAGTGGGTTCTATATTAGTAAGCTCCTCAAGTAATAAATTCATATTAGGTGGTTGCTTAGGAATTGGCTACTACTTTACAACCAAAGGTTTATTCTGGACAATAATAAAGTCTTAGGTATTTAAAGGCACCATAAGTGGTTCCTTCACTTCTTTAAATTCCACCATTTGAGAATTTTCACTCCTACTAACTTCATGATTTTTAAGAAACTTAGAATTTTTAGCCTTAACTATTTTAGGAGTGTGTAAAGGACAATGGAATATATAACCTTTTTAGTTAACTCCATAGCCAATAAAATAACTGTTTATAGTTTTTGAATCCAATTTTCCCAAGTTTGGATTATAGACCCTTAATTCAGTTGGACAACTCTATATATGTGTCTTAAATAGGTTTCCATCCATTTCATAATTCAAATGGTGTTTCAAGGACTAAAGAACTCTATTCAAGATATACACTATTGTTGTCAAGGCTTTACTCCATAAGGATAGAGATAAACTTGAATTACTGATCATGCTTCTTACCATGTCCATTAAAGTGCAATTCCTTCTTTCGGCTACACCATTTTATTATAGTGTTCCCACCATTGTGTATTGAATAATTATGCTATCTTCAATAAGGAATCTAGTAAATAGACCTGGTAATTGCCCCTTTTCTATGTATCTATCATAATATTCACTACTACTATGAGATTTTACAATCATGATTTTCTTTTCCCTTTGTTTCTCTACTTTTATTTTGAAGATTTTAAAAACATCTAGTGCTTCAGATTTATCAAACAAAAGATAGAGATACTTGTATCTCGAATGGTGATAAATAAATGAGATGTAGCATCTTTGACCATTTTGACAAGGGATATGAATGGTCCACAAATATTTATATGTATGATTTCAAGAAGCTCAGAGCTCCTTTTAGCACCCTTATTGAACTTGTTAGTTTGCTTTTCTTTTACGTAGTCTGCACAAATATCGAAATTTATGAAATTAAGATTCTTTAGAATCCTTTAATTTACTAGTCTTTTTAATTCTCTCAATGGAGATATGTCTTAATCTCCTATGCTATAGAATGGAAGAATCCTCATTTACAATTCTATGTTTGATGCCAATAACAGTGGTGTGCAGGGATAATGGATTTGATTCAAAGATGGGGTCTAAATCAAATTTATATAAATTTTCAACTAGTTTTCCAAAACAAATAGATTTATTATTATCTTTCAAAAGATTAGCTGAAACATCACAAAATTAAAATGAAAACCAATACAAGTTAGTTTAGAAATATAAACTAAATTTCTAGAAAATGAAGAAACATAAAAAGTGTTTTCAAGATCCAAATGGAATCCTTTGTTTAAAACAAGTCTATACATCCCCACTACTTCAACTTATGAATTGTCATACACATTATTAGCAATGTGAATTGTCGTACCAAAATCAATCTACCAAATATTGCTAGAAGCTTTTATGAAACAAGATTCATAACAAAAAAAAATACCTTTATTTATAAGCCACTGCTTGTGTTTGTCATAATTTTTCTTTATGTATCCATTTTTCTTATAGAAAAAAGCATTTGACTTTGTTGCCAGAATTCTTTATTGGCTTAGTTAAATGCATTTTCTGGTTGTGAAATCCTTTACCTTTGTGTGCCTTTCCCTTATCATAAGTCACCAAGTGAGTGCTTTCAAATGTCTCATGTTTCAATCTCTCTTTCTCTTAAACACACATGGTCATAAGCTTATTGATTGACCATTTTTCCTTATGTGTGTTGTATGAGATTTTGATTAAAGCATACTCAGTAGGAAGAGTTTAGTATGGAATGTCCTAAAAATGACTTAGAAATCTCAATTTCAAGTGTCTTAACTTAGCAACAATGTCCTCATTTCCATAATATTCTTGCATATATTCCTGCTTTTGTCAAGCTTCATGCCTGGAAGCTCTTTATCAGGCTGTTGGCAAGTGTTTTATTAGAGCTTAAAAATTGTTTCTCAATGGCTTTCATGTAAGCTTTAGCCTTCTCACATTCAGGGAATGAACCTTGACTGCTCTTGCTTACATATGACTTAATGAGCATAAGTTCAAGTGATTAGATTACTCCCACTGTTTATAAGCAATTCTTTCATTTGGCCTACTTGATTTTGTGGGAACCATTGATTTATCCATACAAAGTGCCAAATCAAGATTCATACAACCCTAAAGTTAAGAGTATTTGCTTTTACCATTCATCAGGTAAAAATGAAAACATTGTAATACCAAAGATAAAATATACATCAATACTATAAAATGTAAACACTTAATAATTGAATCACCCAATGACAATTCAATAACAATAATCCATAATCAAGTAAAATTATAACCTTCCTATAGGCAAAGGTTGCAAAACATGCATAGAATATTTATAAGACTAATAAACACAACACCAATATAAAATATTTAGTACCAGTGTGGATAAGAAAATTCTATATTTATGTTGTTTATTATCTTATTTCAATTAACTTCCTAAAATAGAAACTTCTCTATGGGGTTTAGTAGTCATTTTAATAAATTAATCACAATATTTAATGTCATTTAATTTATTAAACACTTAATACTTTATGTGATTCAAAATCTGTTAATATCATGATACCTAAGATGTTGTGACTACTCCTAAACACATGACAAAAGAAACCATATAATGACATCCAAATACTAAACAAGTATAAATTTTATTTTACACATACAAAATCTATATTTTTTCTACCTCTATAAATGTTAAGGAAATACATTATATCATAGTACTTAACAAATAAATTATTGCCATATGACACTTCAAATAAGCAGAAAATAAAGAATGGCCAAACATAAGGTCATGTCAAACACAATATAATCTTTAATTTTCTTCATCAATATATATATATATATATATGCGTGCTAAGATAGTATGCAAAACTATAACACTTAGCAAACAAATCATAACTTAACAAGTAGAAGGTAAAAATAACAAAATATGCTTTGCAAATAAATCTAGGAAGTATTGCCTTTTGATTATTAGAAAAGATAATTATAATTGTGTCAAATTTCTTTATCATTGATGTGAACAACAACATAAATGGAGTAATATATGCACCGAAGTTTGAATTATGCTTTCACATAGTATATCACAATTCCAAGATAAACCATAATGTATTCAATATTTTAATTATCAATGACTTTAAACTAAAAGGCAAAACATGAGATTATATATAATTGATAATTTGTAAACATATTTCATGGACTAAAACCTAATTGATTCAAACTAGATGCATTGACTATCTTTTATATAGAAACCATGTGATTAGAAAAGAAAAAAGCTGATAGATGGTTTATATCTTTGATGACATGTGATGTACCTAACAAATTAAATCTAGGTCATAAAGAAAACAAATTAAATCTAATATTAACTAGCATCATGTGTAGTAATAAAAAGTGGCAAAGATGAATATATAGGTACATAACATCACAAGAATGAAATCAACGTAGATTGAATAGATAACTCCACCAACCCATATCAAGATAAAGAATGGAAAATCACAACATGATTCTATCATACAATTTCATTCTCAAAACATAACACAAAAAATTGCTAATAATTCTAGAACAAACTCATTATACCAAATAATAAGACCGAAGTTTGGCCTTGATATCAAATGTTGTAATTTACTAAATTATTATGATACAAATAACACAATAAATGAAGAATGAAGTTTGGCTTTAATACCAAAATTCAATCTAGGCATATTTCTATATGCGAGTTTGGTATCATAATAGAAGAAACCATAATCATTTCCACATGTCTATTAGCTTTGCTATTATATATTCTTCAATTTTGATGTTGAAAAGTAATTTTAATTAATGTCACGATCTAACTATGTGTTTTGAGTAATTATTCATTTTGCATATGCAAGTTATTCAAGTGGCATTTAAAATATCAAGAGATCCAATACTAGTCTTAGGGTTTATTAATTTTTTTAGGATCTTTTGTATGTGTGTTTTAATCAGTTTTAATTTAAATAAATTTCTACAAATAGCTAAATTGAGGTAAAAATAAATCAAATGAAATGAGCTTAAATCAAATATTTTCTAATTATGTTTTCAATGCATTTTCACAAGTTAAATTTTTATAAAAATTATTTTTTTCCTATGTGAATTGATTCACCAATCAATTTATACAAGAAATCTTATGGAATGTACTCAAATTGATTCACTAATCAATTCATAGAGAAATTTTTTTGAAAATGCTTTTATTAAAACATTAGAAAATATTCTAAATCAATTAAGTAATTGATTCATAACCTTTTTACACCATAGGCTAAATCAATTCATGCATCGATTTGGTGATGAAGTTCTTAATGATCTTCTTAGGCGAATCAATTCAGAAATCAATTCATTAGTTGGTAATCACTCCAAATTGATTCACGAATCAATTCAAGCTTGAAAAGTTAGTTATTTTTAAAAAGTCAATTATCACACTATAAAATAGCCTTTCACCCTCATTTCAATATAACACAGTTTTTAGTTTCTCATAATTTCATAGCACAAAAACAGAGGGAATTTTTTAGCTTCATTTGATCTAAATTCTACCTCTCTAAATCACATTTGATTTATGATCTTGGATCAAGTTTGTGAAGAATAGAATTGGTTAATTGAGATTTTCATCTCAATTGTTGGTGTTGTATACTTGACTCTTAATTCTTGGTTTAATTTCACAACTTCTAGGTTGATGGGAATTGGAGATACAAAGGAAGAGGTTGATTTTCGCTTGCATCTTCTTTAGTGGTAAGGTTGATTACAATTAGTTGAAGGTATAGTGTCAGTTGTATCTACAGGTAGGTAAGAGCCTAGTCAAAGTCTTCTGTAAGAATTGGTGTTCAGGGCCCAGTCAATTCCTATGTTTTTGAGTAATAAAAGCAGTCATCTGGTTGAGGATTGATCCAGTGGATATAAACTTAAATTGTGATTTTAGTTTAAGTTAAGCCACTTTAAAATTTTGGTATTCTTGTCTATTCTTTTCTACATTTTGATTCTGCTATTTTGCTACACTATAATTCTATTCTTACTATAATTTTGATGTTTTGCTGTAATACTGATTTACTACATTTTTTATCTTAAACAAGCAACTGGTTTAATTTGATCAATTTGTAATTGAATTCCTAATTATATCAATGACTCCAATATTATCTTGATTATCCAATAAAATCTTTGTAAAAAACCTTGTGAAACAAGAATTCAATCTCAAAGCAAAAAGAGTATTTTACAAACATAAAAAAAGCAAGATCTTGATATTTTTCAAGACCTTCAATGTCCGTAATTGACTTTACCATTCTTTTAGCATGTTTTGTTCACAAATATAAGTCCTTCAAATCAATTATGCCTTAGAAATTTTAGTTGCATCAAAAGCCCTACAAAATAACTTTTTTCTCTTCAAAATCAATTACATTTTTAGTAAACTACTTCTCAAATAATTCCTTTGAACATAAAATAGCCCTGTCATAATTTATTTTATCAATATTAAATGTATTCAAGGTCAATTCTTCAACCTTTATTCAAAATAGATCCTTATATCAATTGAAAGTAGCAAAATTCTAAAACATGCAGTTTACAATGAAAACGGTAGAGTTCTTGGTTAGAATTATTTTTCACTAAAAGGTCATTCACCTTAGGAGAAGAAGATAAATAGAATTCTCCCATAAGATAAATGAGAAATCACATAATAAATTATGTGAAAACTGAACACAAACTTAGAACTTTTCCTATGAGGCACTATTTAGAATATAACTTAGCTAAAATACCTTCCAATAACAAGAAATATGGATATAGCATCCTTACTCATAAAACAAAGGACTGTCTAGTTTTGTAATTAGTAATTAATTTATTTTCCTTATAAAAAAATCATTAAAGAAACAATTTTTCTTTCTACATTTTTTTTTAAAAAATTCCTTAACGTTACTTTGTACAACAAAAAATAAAAAATATTAAATGAATTATTTCTTATACAAAACTAAAATAAGAAAACAAATTTTAAAAAATTAATTTCATTATGATAATTTTATAAGCATTTTGAATTTTTTTTTACAACTTTATTAATCACATTTTGTGATATTTATCTTTTAAAAGTCATCCTTGTGCTCCTGAAGAATGGTATGTGACAGCCATCCTTAGCCCCTGATTTTGCTAAATCTAGCTAGTCAATCAGTAGAAAAATTACTCACTATATAACAATTAATTAGCATTCTAACATCACTATCTTCCCAAAACCATCTTCTAATTTGACTAACCAAGTGCAAAGAACTTTCTTATTAGAACACAACTTGAATGCATAAATCTGCGACATCCTCATAATTTGATTCAACCATAATCCTTCTAACACCCTTTTGCCATCTCAAGACCGATAAGAACTCACCACAACTCAACTGTTGGGCCATTACATTTGTCAAGGATAAGTTCAAAACATTTCAACATCCCTCATCAGCATTCCACAAGACACCACCACATTTGACCTTCTCCTTTTCACTACTTCTACACCTATCAAGCTCAACATTGAGCTTAATCCATCCTTGCTTAGGATAAAACCATTTTATATTTATTATTGTGCTACAATTAATTGCACCAGATAAATTGCTTTTATTATCAATAGCCTCCCTATATTTTGGGTATAGTTGAAAACAACCTCTATTTCATTATAAAGATGCTTGAAACCCTCTTTATAAGGCTCTTTATTCCTCTAGTTCAATAAAGATCAAATAGTAATAAAAATATAGATGAGTGAAAAAAATGATTGTAACTTATCCCAATACTCATGTTATCTTGAACCCAACATTGTAGAGATGTGAAAAAAGAAATGACTTTTGTAATAATCTCTAATTAAGAACTCCACCAACCTTTTTGTATTTGGACAATCCCATAGAACATGCAAGGTAGCCCCCACATTAAAAAAAGTAATTTCAAAAAAGTATTTTTTTTTTTGTTGAGGGGATTTATATCCTCTAGCTATCCTGTAATATCTTACCATGTGGCTAGCTACACTCTAGCTAAGAAGCATAAGATTATAGTTAAAAAAATTGTGATTTATTAAATATCTATCATCTCCAAGAATCACGAAGCATTAATAACAGAGATTGACTATGATAAATACACATGTACAATCCTTAAAGATTTCACTTTGTAGGCCTCACCGATCTTTCCCCTTTCATATATAAAGGATGTAATGCTTTAGATAATGAATAATACAAAAAAGAAGAGTAATATAAAAAATGATGTGCATGATACACTTTGTACATCATAATTGCTTTTGAGACCTAGGTTCTCAAAAATCTTTATATCATTGATATTAATATGATGTGATGCTTATTGTCTAAAATTCTTTATCTCACATCACTTATTGCTATTATTTCTCTAATAGCATCAACATAGTTCTTAACAAGTTTTATTGTTATAATAAAATCAGTTTCATATTTTTTACATAAAAATTATTTTCCTAAGAAAATAAGAAACATTCAAAACAAAACCAAACGTATTAAAAAATTTACAACCCACAAATTTTAATTTCATAACTTTTAAATGTTAAATAAATAAATCAATCTAGAAAAAATATTTTAACATTCTTTAAGGTTTAATAAAATTACACAGATCGCCCTTAAATTTAAAAACCTATTTAAACAATCTTTAAAATATAATATTTAAATTCAAATTTGAATTGTTTGCTGATGAAATGATCAAATAAGATGACTATGGGATTTAAATTAAACAATATGGGGTGTTTTAATTATTTTGTGATCAAATAAAGCTTTAACTAAACTCAAACGGCTAAAATATTATTAATGAAAAAAAGTCAAATTTTAGTTCAAATGTAATGCCTTTTTTTTTCTTTTTTTAAAGCAGAAGTTTATGTTAATTTTGAAAGTAAAAAGAAGTTAATGTAAGTTTTGTTAGGACAAATACTCTAATAAGGGTGAATTGGTGTTTAACCTATGGTTATAGATTTTAAAAACATTTCTATTATAGTTGTAAGAAAAGGTAGGTAGTATTTATCTTTATGAAAGATCAAGTAAATAGCAAATAAGCATAAGTAAATATAAGTGCATTAAAGTAAATGTGTAGGGAAAGAGAATGACATAACCTACTTATAGAGGTTTAATGGTCTAAAAGAAATGCCTTTTGGGTTTACTTGTTTCTCTCAATGTCAACTTGCTCAACCACTAGTTGATTTCTTTTATGGCCTTTATACAATCTTTCTCACTTGATCTTCTAGGAACTTAAGCAATCCTACCTCACAACCCATGAATTTTTCCAAGCCTAACATGTAGACACCTCATAATAAGAGGATTTACTAGCTTTATACCAGGGCACCAATTCCCTAACCTTCAAGGATTATAAAAGTGTATTGCTCACTACTCAATTCCAAGCTAAGTAAAGATCAATAAGAATTTGTCTTAAAGAGACCATAAGATTTTTTCACACTCTTAAAGTGTAGATATGCAAGTGAAAATCTAAGAAGAAAACTTGAAGAGTAATAGAGATCTTTAGAGAGAAGCCTTCTTAGAAGAGTGAAGATTTGTTTAGATAGTTTAGAAGTAAAGGGTTGCACTCCTTTTATACTTGTGCTTGGCCAACTAACCATTAATAATAGTCATGTAAAAGGAACTTGGTCTATAAACCAATATATGAGAAGTCTCTTCTTTAAGAGCAACCTTTTGTTAAGTATTTTTCACTTTAACTTGCTCTTTCCATTCGTTTTAAACTTTTCAATGGGGTCACTTAGGAGCTTTTATTTGAATTTGGTTACTCATTCCTTTGAATTTCAAAGCCATCCAGTTCTTTATCAAGAAACAAAGAGTAAGCTACATTTGGGTTCCCTTTCCTTTATTTCTACATTTTAAATATTCATCTAACTTAGCATAATGTGACAAAAGGCAAAGAGTAACCTACACAAATAAGGTTTTTTTTTCCCAAAACTTTATGAATGGGCAATGGAACTAGTATTATTTTGAAAAAGAAATGTAATGAGAGTGTAATCCAAGTCACTTTCGTTTAAATATAAGATCACATGTTAAAATAAATTGAAAAATACTCTTGATAAAATTTTAGGCAAGGAGTAACCAGTTTAAAACCATTTCAAACCTAGTCTTGCAACAAAAGAATTTTTCCAATAAATCAATCATTATCAAAACTAAATTAAAAAAATCATTAGAAACACATACAGTCCCATAAATTTTTAAATTAAAGAGGAGGTTGGCATGATTTTGTTAAATTAATTTTTCTCATTAATTTATGGCTAAAACTTTAATATATTGTTAATTATATCGAGTAGTCACAAGCTATATATTTAAAAAATAGTGGACTATTAGATAAATCATTTATTAAATAGATAGCTTGACTTAAGTTTTGGACAATTTGGTATATATGCTTTTAATTTTTAAGGGTTCAATGTTAAATTTGCCACAAATTTTGTTTAAATTCAAGAAAAGCATGATTCATGTGTCCAATCATGTTAGCTATTGAAAATCATATTGTGTTACATCCTAAAATCCGGATGTATGATTGGCACAAATCACCTTATAGTGTTTGTGAACTTATGAGCATAACTTTGCTAAAATTCTTTTAAATCTTTTGAAAACATGAAAATAAATGCGGAAAATAATTCTTGACACCTTTTTGAAAAATCCATAATATGCATAATTTTCAAGAAAATTTTTTCTTTAAATAAAAAACTTTTAAAAAATTAAAATAAAATCCTTTTCATATTTGAAGACCCAATGTCTAGTTAAATAGATCCAACCACCAAAAGTAAATTAAGGGGATCACGTACTTGAATCCAATTACATGTAATATACTGAAGTATCTCTTAATTGATATAACTCTTATAAGACTCATTAACCTAAAAAATATTAATAAGATAGATGAGTACAACCACTCACTAAGTAGAACATAAACGTAATTTTAGGTTAAAAATAATTTTGGTCATACATGTACATATACGTATAATATACATATAAACATAATATATATAATGAGAAACATATTTTTCATATGTTTTTCAAAAATGTAATCACAATCATCTTTAAAACTTTCATAGCAAATCTTTCATACTTAACATCTATCCTTATCCTTCTTGACTACTCTATCACATCATAAACATAATATAACATGATCTGAAATCATTATACTTACTTTACTAAGTCATATCTAATGACCATGTAAAGATTTCATCATCATCATACTTTACTAAGTCATATCTAATGACCATATAAAGTTCATCTTTATAATTATACTAACAACAGAGAATACTAGGGGAGTGATGTTTCTTTAACTTTAATTTTTCCTTTAACTTGACATTTCTTTAAGTTTGACTTTTCTTTGTCTTGTAAAACCTTTTAAACTTTTGTACCTTAATACACCTATCCTATGACCCCTATCGCATGACTAACCATCTATCTTATAACCCTCTGTCATATGGGTGACTATTTGTCCTATAATCTTTTATCGTATGGGTGGCCACATACATCACCTAGCGCACGTAGGTTTACTAATATCGCTTGCAAGTTCATATACATGCATACACATGCTTATATCTCTTGACATTTTGATCTTTCATCATATGCTATACATTCTTATCTATCCATGACTAACATATATCTATCTTATAAACATTCTCTATTACTAACTTTCATAATGCTTTCTAGATGATGCAATGAGATTGAAGATAGAAATACTTTTCTTTGAATAAATTCTCCTTTTCAATAAAAGAGTAAACATTTATCTTTTTGAAAAATAATATTTACTTTAAACAAAATATAGAATAATAATAATAATATAATACCTTAAAATAATAGTTTCCTTGCTTTTTTGATCGTTTTTAATAAACATAAGAAATCTTAATAAATAAGTTTGAGGAAATAAAGATCAAGATTCATAAATCATAATTTTCTAAGACATAAAATAAAAATTTTCATAACATTTCTTAAGTTTATAAGCCTATATGTATATGCAAAACTGGGATTTCTAGATTAGCCCACAACTTTTACCTTTTCTACATTCCCTTTTTATAACATATTTTGTACATAAATCAATTAATCATATAATCATGTAAAAAATTAATTTCTTAAGTTTTTCTTGAATTTGTCTTTCCATGTATACTTTGACCTAAGTCTAAATTCATCAAATTTTATATTGTAGTTCTATTCTTGGTCTAATCCATAATTTCATGACCTACTTAGGTCTCACAACAATTCATCACTTTTGATTACATTAATTTAGGCCTAGTTCTATAGGCTATATCTTCTAATCATATTCTTAGTTCTTAACAATCAAAATACATTTGGGAAACTTTAAAAATATAGATATTATACTCCAAGGGACCTAGAAGGATAGAATTAGTGCCTTGTATGATCACAACAAACACTAATGCCAACCAAGTAAATCTTGTTATTTAAAATGGAAGGCCTTTAATTTAGTATACAATTAAGGGATTTTATTCGCATATTAGAGATTCCATCCATTAATTAATCAATTTCATAAATCGATTCATGTGCTTTTATGCATGATGCAACCTAAGCATACCATTTCTAAAATGACATGACAATTTGCGTTGATCATACATACATATCATATATATAAAGCGTATAAATTTAAATGTGAAAGGATGTGGGCCCAATTACATCTATAGTTTAAGTTTTTAAGTCGTTAAGAAACTTAAACAAGGTCATAATGACTTAAGGAAAATTATACAACACAAGAAAAGTCTTCATAAGTCTTCTCGTGCTCCCACTAGCTCTTGGACTTCCATGGAATCACCGGGCTTCATTTGGGTCTCCAATTACAATAGGAAATGGAATACAATTTTTCCTATACTAAAAATTACAAATTAAAATAAAAAAAGAGCTCACAGGCCCTATTTAATTATACAACCCAAAATGAATAATTACAAACATTCCACATAAGATGTATGGCCCACATCT